>BSBK01008537.1:317500-325228 GCA_027943335.1 Chamaecyparis obtusa
TATATCACTTCAATTTCAATACTATATCAACTTACTGTCTGTCGGTAATTACTCTCTGTAGCTTGATAATTGTTCTGCAATTCAGTTCTCACTAACCAGTATGATTAGAATGCATGAAAACTCCACGTGATAATTCTATAGTATCTTCTTCTTTCGGCATCATTTCAACAGTGAAACCAATGTCTCTTATATAGACGAGTAAATCATTTTCTTTTTGTCCATCAGATTTTGCCGCTTAATCTTATTCATTGATTTTTCCACTCTAACCTTCTTTGGCTAATGTGTTAGTAACACATTTCAATCTACTCCATTAGATCTTCCTTGAATTATGTTAGTCGTCGATCTTCATGACAAACCTTATCTGTAACCTCGATTTCATACACTTTATAGCTCATCACTTTATCGGCTAAACTGATCATTTAATTCTTTTCAGTTCTACTTGGTTAACAAAGAAATGCATCAATGAACACAAGCTCAGTTAACATTATGCTCGATATACACTACACCCTATCGGTGTATACTAGAATGCTTTATTTACCGACAACACTACTTTGTGTCTTTCTGCTCTATTCTTCATCATAGATGAATGCAACATAATAAAGTCGATATCATCAAGTCATAGACTCATCAACAAGTTACTCAGTATATTCCTTATCCTCATCTGACATATGCATCTTCCTCATGTAGATATTTATGTTCTTCATCTCTTTCACCTTTCTTCAGATGTATCGGTATAGTAACTTACAAGATAAGTATTGTCAAGCTAGTTCACATCAATGATAATATAATACTAATTTAATCATCTTTCATATCTAATTAGCAACTCCTCAGTGATCTTAAATCATAGATTCTTCATTCATGTTCTAAAATAGTTGTAGTTCATCAATCTCTCCCTTTGGCATTGATGGCAACTCAAGTAATATGAAGTGTACCATACACATACCAAACATGTATTGTACAACTCTGTAAACAAATGATGTGCAAGCTCTCCCTAGCTTAATATGTTTAATCACTACATTACTAAACAACATTATCAATGCAACTAAATGACATTCTGCAAATATGATCTTTTCAGCTCTCAGATTCCTTCTTCTGTTCTCAGTAACTGATCTTCAGTATTCTATTTCTTTCATATTATCTCTCCCTTAGATAGTTCTCATCGGTGCATGTGTAACTTTTGTTTCATATTATTTATCTCTCCCTTTGACAATAATGCCAAAGAAAAAAATAAATAATTAGCTCTATAGTAGCCAAGTAACTCTCTATTGTCCAATACATTCTCTGTATCTTTGTATACTGATATCCTAATCTATTTCAGTTCTTCAAACTTAATCACAACCTTGAACATTATCCAAAGTGTGAACTATGTTGCATCAACATGTGTGATCTTTTGATAAGTTTAAGCTGATGCAATATCTAGATCACATTAGTGACCGGTAGACAAGGGACGGACCCCAAGTCTAGTCCTCAAATATTCAAATGTGTCCTTCGGTAGAGGCTTTGTAAAGATATCTACAAGTTTTTCTTTAGATGTAACAAATTCTAACTTCACTTTCTTCTCTTGCACTTGTTCTCTTAAGTAGTGATACTTAATTGATATATGCTTTGTCTTAGAGTGCATCACTAGATTCTTTAAAATATTGATAGCACTTGTGTTGTCACAATATATAATCACCGGGTTAGTGATTACCTCATTCATTCCTTCCAACACTTGCTTGATATATGTAATGTTTGAGAAATTAGTAGCAGTAGAAACATACTCTACTTTAGTTGTAGACTAAGAAATAAAAGCCTTCTTTTTACTTGTCTATGTTACAAGTCTTTCACCAAAGAAGAATGCTCCTCCGATGGTGATTTTTTTGTCATCCACATTTCCATCCCAATCAGCATCGGTATAGACCATCAATTCAAACTTACCTTCCTTAGGATACCATAAACCATAATCCTCTATCTTTTTTAGGTATCTTAAGATCATTTTAGTAGCAATCATGTGTGATTCTCTAGGATTAGCAAAAAATCTAGCAACAATTCCCATAGCATGTGCTATATTTGGTCTACTGTGAACTACATGCATTAGCTTACCAATCATAGATCGGTAAAGTGTCTGGTTTACCTTTGTAGTTTCATCTTCCTTAGTCAATTTACATCTAGTAGCCATTGGTGTTCCCATAGGTTTAGCATCTTCCATGCCAAATGTCTTCAAGACTTCCTTTATGTACTTGGACTATGTGATGAATATCCCATCACTCTATTGAATCACTTGTAGTCCTAGAAAGAATTTAATCTCTCCGAACATAGACATTTCAAACTCATTCCTCATGTCATCTACAAAATATTTACATACATGATCTTGACCTCCAAAAATAATATCATCAACAAAAATTTCAGCAATAAGAATAGTGTCATCAGTATCGCCTTTAGTGTACAAATTGTTGTTTTTACTAGTTCTTACAAATTCAATACTTAACAAGTATGCAACCTTTCATACCAGGCTCTCGGTGCTTGCTTCAAACCATATAAAGCTTTGTATAATCTACATACCATGTCTTTGTTGTCTAGATCAACAAATCCTTCAAGTTGTTCTATGTAGACCTCTTCTTCATGTATACCATTCAGAAATGTTGACTTCACATCCATTTGATAAACTCTAAATTTCTTGTGTGCATCATATGAAAGTAGCATTCTAACTCCTTCCAATCTAGAAATAGGTGCAAATGTCTCACCATAGTCAATGCCTTCTTCTTGTGCATATCCCTTGCATACCAATCTAGATTTATTTCTTGTCACTTCACCATTTTCATTCAGTTTGTTCCTAAATATCCACTTAGTACCGATAACATTTTTATCTTTAGGTTGGGGTACTAAGGACCAAGTTTTGTTTTTCTCTATTTTTTCTATTTCCTCTTTCATTGCATTAACCCATTCTTCATTCTCTAATGCAACTTTCACATTTTTTAGTTCAAATTCACAAACTAGACATGTACCTTGTCTTGCTTTGCTTCTTGTCTACACGCCAGCTTGTTTGTCTCCAATAATTTGTGCCTCAAGATGATGTCTTCTGACAAAACTAGCTAGTACTCAGTTTCTCCTTCCTTGTTCATCCTGTTCAAGTTCATGTGCTTTCTCAGTAGCTCCATCTTGTTTGTCAATTTCCCTTTCCTGTTCCTCATGGTTATTTTCCTGCTGACCAGTTATCACAGGTTGTGACTTCAGTAGATAGTCAGGATGTTCAATGTAAGTGAATCTACCATAGTCTTTCAGTTCCTTTCTAGTTTCCTCTATGTTCTTGTCATCAAACTCATCAACACAGACATTAGTACTTTCAATTATCTTATTTGTAACCTTATTCAGACATTTGTATGCTTTACTCTTAGTAGAATATCCTAAGAATATTCCTTCATCACCTTTAGAATCAAATTTCCCATTTCTCTCATCTTTCAGAATAAAATGTTTGCTTCCAAAAATCTTGAAATAACTTACAGTAGGTTTGTGTCCAAACCATAGTTCATAGGGTGTCCGATTGGTGTCCTTCTTCAATTGTACTCAGTTAAGCACATATACAGTTGTACTAACAGCTTCCCTCCAGTATGTCTGAGAAATATTATTTTGCAGCATTAGTGTTCTTGCACAGTCAATGATTGACCTATTCCTTCTTTCAGCAATTACATTCTACTGAGGTGTTCTTGGTGCAGAGACCTATCTTTTGATACCATGCTCATTATAGAAATTAGTAAATTCATCAAAGATAAATTCACCTCCTCTATCAGATCTTAATCATTTTAATTCTTTTCCAGTCTCTTTTTCTACCTTTACCTTATACCACTTAAACATCTTAAATGCTTCAAATTTTTCTTTTAAGAACATAATTGTCATCAGTCTAGTATAGTCATCAACAAAAAAAATAAAGTATCTATCACCATAATAACTCTGAGTTCTCATAGGACCACATAGGTCGGTATGAACCAACTCAAGTATCTTCTATGTTAAGTAGTCTTTGCTTTCAAAACTAGACTTGGTCATCTTACCTTTTTGACATTCATGACACATAGCATGATCTAGTTTTGATAAGTTAGGCAACCCTCTAACTCTTTTCCTCTTATTAATCTTGATCATGTTATCAAAGTTCACATGGCATAACCTTTTATGTCACAACCATGCATCTTCATCCTTCATTAATAAACAAGAAGACTGATCAATATCAAGATAAAATAGATTACCACTGGATTGTGTACCGGTTCTGACAAGTCTTCCTCCATCATCATAGATTTTTACCTTTCTTCTCTCAAAAGCAAGTTGGCGGCCTGAGTTATTCAATTGTGCCACCCTTAACAAATTATAGTTCCGTCCATCTACCCAGTATGTATTTTCACATTTTATTCTATCATTAATCATCAATGAACCTTTACCTCTTACCATACAGGGTGCATCATTTCCCATCCTTATAGATCCTCCATCATATTCATCAAGTAGATCAAATTTCTCTATATCACCAGTCATATGATGTGTACAGTCATTGTCTATGATCCATGTATCATTTCTTCTTACTTTAGAGATCGGTGTTGTTTCTTCATGTTTCTCTTCCACCGAATCATCCTTCATAGCAACAAATACTACTTCTACATCATCATCAGTATCAGATTCAGATTCAAATTCTTTGGCTATGTAACATACTTTTTTTCCTTTGTCATAGCTATCTCGATTGTCTCTGTTATTGTGTCGATAGCCTCTGTTGACTCTTCTCCCATAGCATCCTTCGGATCGATCTTTGGATCTATCATCATCTTTCTTATTTAGACATCTAGCAATGATGTGACCAACTTATTTACAATTAAATCATGCCAAAGGTAGCTTAACTCTATACCTTCTTTTATCTTTGGGTAATCTTTTGGCCATAAGAGCTTCAAGCTCATCAAATTCATCATTGGTACCACTATCACTATCATTATTGTTATTATTCCTACTACTAGACTTACCAATCTTAAAAGAAGACATGAAAGTGGATTCAATAGAAGGTACAACACTATTGTCAAATTTATTCAATTCAAAGGTTGTAAGCTTTCTGATCAGTGTGTCAAGAGTAAGGTTGGATGTAGCTCTTGTTTCATGAATTGCAGAGATCCTGATTGCATAAACTGGCAACAAATTTCTAAGAATCTTGCTTATCACTGTTTCATCCTCAATAACTCCATCTGATGCTCTAATAGCATGTACTACCTCTTTTAGTCTATTTCTGTATTGCATAATGTTCTCACCTTCTTTCATCTTCATATCATCAAATCGATCTCTTAGGCTTTCTTCTCTGGCTCTCTTAACATTCAAATCTCCACTGTGTATTAGAGTTAGTTTATCCCACATCACTTTGGCATTTGTGTATCCCTTAATGTCTTCAAATTCAGCATTGGTACAGGAACCAACAATTTTCATCATAGTAATATCGTGTTCATACTTGTCCTTTAGTTGATCAAGTGTTAGGGGACCTAGTGTCAGTTCAATATAGCCATTTTGCATCAGTTCTAGTGTAGAACTCCCAATTCTAGATATGTGCAACTTCATCCAGCTCTACCATATTACGAAGTTCTTTTTGTTCAGCTTTGGCACTTCCCTTTTATATATCTTGAGACCTTTTTACTAGAGTCCTTAAAACTTTGTTCTAAGCAACCACAACTTTGATACCAATTTTTAGAATAACTGAGAGGGGGGTGAATCAGTTATCTAGTGTCCCAAAACAAAATGTATAATCCAAAACAAATTCTTCAACTTCTGCTACTCGGTAAACATAAAATACTTTCACTCTTTGTGTTTTTACTGATTATGAGTTTAAACCTTATAGTAGTTATCGATCAAATCTAACATGTAATATGAAAAGTATGATAACAAACAAATATCACAATCAACACATAACACAAGATATTTAATGTGGAAACCCTGTGAAGGAAAAAACCACCTGGGACCGGCAACCCAAAAATGTTCACTCTTCTGAAGTGAGGTCAGTGAAGACCCAACCCTGTTAAATGTTTAAAAACACACTATTAGATGTGACCTTGTTAGAGGATTTTAAACCAGAAGTTATCGTCCAACCAACATTCACTCTGCAGTTGATAGGATAACAATGTTCACTCTATGAATGAAACATAAAAAGACTTTCTTAGTCCACTTAGTTAAGAGATTTGACTATGTACAATGGTTAAATATGTAACAGTAGATGATCTTCCTTGAAACAACTTCAATTGCATTTTACAAATCAATGTTTAGCTCATTCAAATCTTTCTGATCAATATATCACTTCAGTTTCAATACTATATCAACTTACTATCTATCACTAATTACTCTCTGTAGCTCAGTAATTGTTCTACAGTTTGTTTCTCACTAACCAGTATGATCAGAATGCATGAAAACTCCTTCACGTGATAATTTTGTAGTATCTTCTTCTTTCAGCATCGTTTCAACAATGAAACCAATGTCTCTTATATAGATGAGTAAATCATTTTCTTTTTGTCCATCATATTTTTTCGCTTAATCTTATTCATTGATTTTGCCACTCTAACCTTATTCGGCTAATGTGTGAATAACACATTTCAATCTACTCCATTAGATCTTCCTTGAATTATGTTAGTCGTTGATCTTCATAACAAATCTTATCTATTACCTTGATTTCATACACTTTATAGCTCATCACTTTATTGGCTAAACTGATCATTTAATTCCTTTCTATCCTTCTTGGTTAACAAATAAATGCATCGGTGAACACAAGCTCAATTAACACTGCGCTCGGTATACACTACACTCTGTCAATGTATACTAGAATTCTTTATTTACTGACAACACTGCTTTGTGTCTTTCTACTCTATTCTTCATCATAGATGAATGCAACATAATAAAGTCAATATCATCAAGTCATAGACTCATCAACAAGTTACTCAGTGTATTCCTTATCCTCATTTGACATATGCATCTTCCTCATGTAGATATTTCTATTCTTCATCTCTTTCACCTTTCTTCAGATGTATCGGTATTGTAACTTATAAGATAAGTATTGTCAAGCTAGTTGACATCAATGATAATCTAATAGTGATTTAATCATCTTGCATATCTAATCAGCAACTCCTTAGTGATCTTAAATCACAGATTCTTCACTCAAGTTCTAAATCAGTTGTAGTTCATCAGAAGGAGAATAATAATAATAATAATAATAAGCAGAAGAAGAAGAAGAAGGAGGAGGAGGAGGAGGAGCAGAAGGAGAAGAGGAAGAAGATGATGATGAAGAAGGGGGAGAAGGAGTAGAAGAAGGAAAAGAAGAAGAAGGAGAAGAAGAAGAAGAAGAAGAAGAAGGAGAAGAAGAAGGAGAAGGAGAAGGAGGAGGAGGAGAAGGAGGAGAAGGAGGAGAAGAATAAGGAGGAGAAGGAGAAGGAGGAGCAGGAGGAGAAGGAGGAAGAGGATGAGAAGAAGAAGGAGAAGAAGAAGAAGAAGAAGAAGAAGAAGAAGAAGAAGGTGGAGGAGGAGGAGGAGGAGGAGGAGGAGGAGTAGAAGAAGGAGAAGGAGAAGAAGAAGAAGGAGAACAAGAACAAGAAGAAGAAGAAGCAGAAGAAGAAGAAGAAAAAGTAGAAGAAGAAGAAGAAGGACAAGAAGAAGAAGAAGAAGAAGAAGAAGAAGGAGAAGGAGGAGAAGGAGAAGAAGGAGAAGAAGTAGGAGAAGAAGGAGAAGAAGAAGGAGAAGAAGTAGGAGAAGAAG
>BSBK01008538.1:0-20000 GCA_027943335.1 Chamaecyparis obtusa
AAATATATATAGCAATGAGAAATATTTCATAACCAAACCATACCAATCCAAAAACTATCACACTATCTCTTTTTGAACATCCAAAATACTAGTCTTTGATCAATCATCCACAACACATAGCACAAAGATTTTTGACTTGGAAACCATGTTAGGAGAAAAACTGTAACACCACAGAAAATAAACCATAGTGCACACACAAATAAGGAACTGAAATAAACCACAACAAATTTTTTTATAATAAATTCCAATTCAAGTTACATCAACATATCTCATAAGGAAATTTTTTTACAAATAAATACATATGTAACACTTCATCCAGTATCATGAATACATAAATTCAATACAAAGGTTGATCATTACAATTACAATGTATTTCAATTTACATATGTAAAACAATCTATAAATCATTCCATGCTGCCTGCCCACATCAGAATGACTCTTCAAATCTAGAATTTGCAAGACATTAACACATGCAAAAGAAACAGACAATAGGGCTCAACATAATTACATATATCAGAAAACCTCCATGAGACACCTGCCATTTCATTAGTACCATCATGAACATATAACCAAAAACCATAAGTTCATTTGAGCAAAACATCATTATCTCATCACAACAGTCACATGATAAAGTAGACATGAAAGCATGACAAAATAAACAACTCGCAGTCAGAATTCAGAAGGATGATGCACATACATACTGAGATGATTTAACACTGAAGGGTCATGATTTTTCACCCATGGCTATGCCCATGACGTATCTTACAGTGCAAGGTAGTCTATTATCCCGTTAGTAAACATAACAGTGCTCACAGCTAACTGTTAATCCGTTTAGTAACGTAACAGTACCTTATGCCCCATACTCCGTTCTAGATCACACAAATCGTAGACATAGGAAAGGCCAATTATCTTTTTAAATATTATACCCACTCCCCATTAATTTTAAAGGTTATCTCTTGTTCACTGAATTGCTGCATCCAAATTCAGCCATCTCCATATGTGTTCATCTTCTGAATTCTTCACAAACATAAGTTTAAAACAAAATTGCCAGAAACTTTTCATGCAAACAGAATCAATCCATTAATCCACATGATTCCACTTTCTGGTATGGATCAGATCACAGACATAATTCTATATCACAATTCCATCTCATAACGTACTCTTATCCATCCTACTGTCACAAAGGAAGTGTATAATGAATTCATTTGATATATCAGCATTGTATTATAACTTACATCACAAGAAATGAATCAATGCACATATATATATTTGAGTTATCTACGAGTCTAACATCAATAGGTCGTAAACTATTGTTCCGTGCTCATAGCACTTAATAGGCTACAATCTATCATTGTCAGACTGGTACCATAACCAAATACATTATCCCATATCACAAGTATGTTCCAATCCAAGATTTTAACATAACACAAAATTGCTTAAACAGTAATGTCAACATCAAAATCTGATAACAACAATTCTCAGAAATCAACCTAATTCCAAATAATTCTTAGTATCTAACAGAGAATCCAATTACATACTGTCTGAATACGAAAACATGTTTTGGTTTTATGATAAACACACTTAAGTAACAATTAACAGACTACGTTACTCACAACTAAGAATATACCCTTGCTGATTTAAGAATGAAGGAAAATTCAAGTGTTTATGATTAACAAAGACCGAGCCTCACCATGCCATAAACAATAAATAAAGAAGCACTATAAACCTCTAAAGAAATGAAGAACTTAAACCAATAACTCAAATCAAAGTAATCACCGACAACACTAGAATTCAACAATATACATATGTTCGACTCCCTGCCTTTAATGTCTAATGAAGAATTAACAAGTGATAATAAAACTACAGAAGCACGAAACTAAAACTCTAAGAAAGTGCAATCCCCTAAACATCTCGACAAACTATACATTACAACAAGAGAAGACCCAGAATACCAAGTCACTAACAACTTAACATTACCCGACCATGCATTGAAAACAACAATATACCATAACTGGTTCCACCATTACAATTTCTCGGGTTTAAGAATTGAGACCATAAAACCTTTGTTCCAAGACTAACATTAGCTAACGACAATAATCCATTCACAAAATAAGCATAGGTTCGACAAAACTATGTTACTCCCAAATCTGTCAACATTACTAAACACTACCTCCATACGGATTGACAACAACAACATACCTTGCTACCAAATATTGATACCACCGAAAGCTGCCCAGAAAGAAAGTATATAAACATCTTCAATCATATAGCCTATTTCTCACCAAATACTGATCATATGTCAAACCAAAATGCCCAAAAATAAAATGACAAGGCAAGCCCCTAATACTAACATATCGGCTACCAGAAAACCCATCCTTTTAAATAATTACATAGACCGAACTTGACCATCACTCAAACATCTTTTCCTACATCTGAAATAATACTTCACCAAAAATGATTCAAACCCAACTCAAATAAAACCCATTTTAAAACAATCACATATTATTATCTTTCGACTAAACACTAACAGGTATAAGCAAGGAACCACTAATCAGATGATCCTAACCCAAAAAGAGTGTTCGTTCCCACATTTTGTCTTTGGTTTTACTATTCTAACAACATATTGAGTTTATAATTATAGAATCATAAAAATATAAACTATCCTTTCCACAGAACAAACACGATACACGAAAGCCGAAGTTCTATTTAACACATTTACAGTCGATACAAACATAATGAATGTGCATGGAGTAAATAAGAGGGTTAGATGCTGGCCCTGACCTGCACAATCGAGCACTGAAACAAGAATCCAAGCTTTGTCCACAACCGAAACCCCCAGACCAGCAGAAAGATTGCAAGCACAAAAAATAAAAACTCAATGATGCAATGCTGTCGCAGAGGTAAAGAAATGGTACTCACAACCCCCAACAGACAACAGCCCAAAACTTCCTCGTACTGGCCGAACTAGAAGCCATGAAAATAGCCAACATAACCATTGCAAGTGACAGGGAAGGAGAAACCCACTACATGCAACCATCCTCCGAAACCACAACAACAATGGCGGAAAAGACTCAAGAAAGAAGATAAGCATCCATTAACTATTCCTTACCAGCCGTGACTGGTCTCCCACACTTGGCAAGTTGCGAGCCAAGTGATGTACCAGCTCGAACCCCAAACTTACCAACACACTAAACCGACACATGCAAGAATTAATTCCTTTCAACAAGTGTCCAATGTCAATGCCACCCAAAACCTCACTAAACCCAAAGCTCGGCAGCCTTACTAACACCACTGCTGATACTATGACATAGCAATTCCATCACCTCCATCTTTCATGCATCTTCCTTTATGAATAAGGTGTAGTTATTAAATAATCCAGTCCTTATTCATTTTTATATGTACATAAGTGCGAATTATCATTCACACTTATGTGCATATATTAATATATGTAAAACATGACCACACATTATTCATATAGGAAGATGCCCAAGTAATATATAGCCTTCCATTAACACAGTATATAAATATATATATATATATATATATATATATATATATATATATATATATATATATATATATATATATATATATATATATATATATACTCATAAACATAAGACAAGAATAGATTACTAACTGAAACACTAACATAATACAAGAAGTACATGTATCCATGTAAACAGAGCTTTATTAATTCTGAATTCAGAGTCAAATATTATACCAATCATACACATATAAACTTATCCACATCACCATAAACTCAAGATCACAATATCATAATAACTGAATTAGTGACAAAAGTTTAAGTATGATCACATATAAAACCACTACTTACCACATACACATTATCGACTCTGATTTTCTTTACAGCCATAAAATTTAACTGAAATTTTGCAAAACATTCTATAACAGTATTACTTTTCGCACGCACAATGATACAACAGAAATCCATCTCAATTTAAAAACCAAACATTCATTATGAATCTGCAATATAACCAGATCATAAAACTGAATCCTTATTGCAGTCAACTAACACACACACACACTCATACACTGCTAAAGATAATAAGAACAGAATCCAACAAAACACACTAACTAACAGAGTTAATCAACTATCCACAGAGTTTAAGTTCCCCAATCATAACTTAAAACAGATACAACATAAAAAGTACTACTACTAGGAACATAATGAAATAGGGTCAGGCATGACAAAAACCATGGTGGGGATCAAACCTACTAGATGATGTACTCTGTTAAAATAACAATACTCAGTTAAGAGTATTTGCAAGGGGAATGCACATGCATTTAGGTACACTACCTAGAGCTCACTGCTCAAATACAACAAGGGATACAACCCAAAGGAAGGCTCACTTCCTTACAACAAGTAGATGGAAAACAATCCAATGTGGAAAATAATCCAAAAATCATGAGCTGATTGATAGCATCTCTGTTATGCCAATAAAGTTCCAATGAAGTACATAAAATCTTTTCCTCAATTGCATATTCCACTCATGCCTCTTCCATTATCTCTTATATACACACATGATCCCATCTCATACCTTCGCAATTAAAAATAATTATATCTTTTTATAGATTTCATCAACCTTGTAAAATTAAACAAGGTTGACATCAACCTTAAGACCTCAATTACAAATATTTAATCAAATAAAATCCAAACATAAATAAAATCCAAAACATGTTGGATAATATATAGCAAGGATCCAAATATTTATCCTCGAACACGCTCCACATCCATAATCATTCCATGATCCATCACAACATGCTACACCACCATGTCATCCAAGAACAATTAGAACACCAACACACCACATGAAAATCACCAAATCTGATCACATAACTAAATATGATCCAACAACACAAATAGGAAATGATCTAGAAACATCAGAAAGCAACATGAAATGACATATCAATGACCAAAACTACTGTCTCATAATTCACCACCATCTCTGCAATGTTCATCAAGAACACATATTAGTAACCTTTGTCACTAAAGAAAAATAGTTTTCCAACATCCAAATCATGAACCACTTGATCTGAGGATACACATCCATGTCCTAAACTCACTATCAGGCTAGCAATGAGAAATATTTCATAACCAAACCATACCAATCCAAAAACTATCACACTATCTCTTTCTGAACATCCAAAATACTAGTCTTTGATCAATCATCCACAACTCTCTCAAATCACCATGCGAACCTATGTAAATTGACATAGGTAAACTAAAGACATATCTAAAACCATTGTATATTCACAACATTTGATCTTTAATACAAGAACCAAAATAAACAAATCTTCTCACTGAACATAGCAGGAACACTATCACAAATAGTAGGAATATGTTGACATCAATGACAAAAAATCAATATGTTAATCCAACAATCTCTAACAATCTCTCTCTTTGGAATTGATGAAAACATATGATGTGAAAAATGACCAATGAACAAATAAATCAAAATAATAGTACCAATAGTACTACAAACGTTATTATCTTTCAAATTTGTAGATAACTATAAACCTTGAAAAGAGAAATTTTTTTGCACCAAATAGATGAAGCTATCTGAGATATAAATAAAATGTACAATGAGATCTACTTATGTGTGTGTGTATGTATATATATATACATATATACATATATATGTATATATACATATATATGTACATACATATATATATATATATACATATATATGTATATATACATATATATGTACATACATATATATGTATATATACATATATATATATATATATACATATATATATACATACATACATACATATACATACATACATACATACATACATACATACATATATATATATATATATATATATATATATATATATATACACACACATATATATCTGTACACACTAAAATATGCACTTCTATGAACCATTGCATGCAAGGTTGCTCAAGAATGAGGCCTCACAAAGCGGCTCATAGCTCTCTATGCATGGAGTTGCAAGGGACTATGAGTTTTGCTCTCAGCTAGAGCTACAAGAAGGTGACCTTGCTAGTCAACCATACAATGAGAGATTCACAATGAAGACAAGGGCAACAATGCCAATATCTCCAAGAATCTAAATGGAAATGAAATGCAAATGCAACTAGTATGAATGTGCAAGCTAAGCTAAATGATAACAATGCAATGCTTGAAAAGAAATCTAATCTATGAAAGGAAATAGCAATGGATTACAAATCTTTCCTATTTAGACTATGTGAGATTGCATAAAAGGAAATCTACACTAAGAATGCCATGAATGCAACTATGAAAGCAAAACTATTATGAAATGCAACTAAGAATGTCAAGGCTTCAAAGCTTGAGTGTCTTCAAAGAGAGCTCCAAAACCTGCAGCATAACAATAGCATAAAACAAGGATATGCAAAAGAAGGAGAGAGCTCTCCTTTTATAAGAAATGAGGTGAAATGGACCATGGAGATTAAGAGGCAAAAGGTCTTAATCAGCGGTGGAGGTTGAAAGAGGAGCAATCCATGTGCACAAACATCCTCCAATGAGAGTGAAGTGTTGACTTTTGAGCCTCATGTGAGACAAAAGTGCTTTTTCCCTTTTTATAAATTAGGAATAATGTTTTATTTGTGCAACTTAGGATAAGAGGAAAGGTGGGGGCTTTTATTTAATTGAAAGGGGAGGAAATATTCCTTTTAATCAAATAAAGACTTAGGATAAATGGTTAGCCCAAGGATAAAAATCCAATATATGATCGAAATTAGGATTTGATCAAGAAATTGATAATGTTGAAAATATTGATAAATGATCAAAATGATTCAGGATTGATAAATTGAATAAATGGGGCCCAAAGTCTAGGCGACCATTTTAGGGTGCATACATTTGCCCCTCTTTGACTAATGTGTGATCGATTTGGGAACACATGCAGTCAAAGAATGAAGTTGCAATGTGAGATCGATTTGGGATCACAAAACAACTCAGATATGAGGTCGATTCGGGATCACATCCGGACAAAGCATAAACAAAAGCTTAAACCAACACCGTCGCTGCTAGGTGCAAATCAAGCTTTAGACAAAACCATCACCGTCGCTGCTAGGCAATAATCAATGTCTAAAAATGGGAGATAAGAATCTCAAAAGCTCACAAAAGATGTCTGAATCAGGAAAATCAAGAGAATTAGGGATGAGAATCCCATAAGTACTGCCCCCTCGGAATCGAAATCGAAATCAGGTAGAGAGGAGAACAGCGAATTGATAAGGATTTGATCAAATCAGAATGAAATCACAATCGAATGTAAGGGTCAAATAGGTTAACCATTAGGCAATGAAACATGCCCCAGCGATGAGCTAGAAGAAAAGAGATAGGCGAATGAAAGACTAGAAAATTGAGAGGCATGAAAAGGAAGGAATGACGATGCCCCAGCAAAGATTAAAAGATTAGGCCTCAAAAGATCAGCCAACTGCGCAGAAGGGGTGAAAGAATTTGAAACGCGATTTTGACTATGAAGATGACCTCAGATTTTGATTTCGAGTCCGAAAATGGATCCAGGACGTCGAAATTAGCTAGGGGTGCAATTTTTGCGCAATTCCGAGGTGTTTTGAAAATTAGGTCAAAAAGTCAAAATGCTATAAAAGGGGTCAAAATGTCATTTTCAAAAATCATTTGTCTTTTAGTGATTTGAGAATTTCAGAGCTTTAGAGAGAGAAAATGGCTCAGCAGGCAGGAGTTCCCGTCCATAGGCATCGATTCGAGCGCGCCCGGTTGCATAACCGGCCACCACACTATCTTGCCCCGGTATGTTTTCGAAAAACTCGAGCTTTTTGGCCATTTTTAGCATTTAATAGCTTTTTTAGCACGTTTTTTCCAAATTTTAAATTTCAAAATTTTTGGTTGTGCGAAATATCGCGCGATACTTTAGAAGTATCGCGCGCTTTGGGGAGAAGTATCGCGCGATACTTCGCGTGCCCCAAAAGTATCGCACGCTTTAGACACCAGTATCGCACGATACTGGGTGAAAGATCGCGCGATACTGGGTGAAGTATCGCTCGATATAAGGTTTATCACCCCACTATAGGGAGAAGTATCGCACGATACTTCTCCAAAAAAAGAATATCGCCCAATTGAAAAATTTGATATTTAATGCATTTTTGAGCAAAAATGACATGGGTCTAAACAATGTTACGTTTTTAAGATGTTTTATACTGAGTTTTTTTGGACATCCATCATGATATGTACTAACAACGGGTTTGGTTTTGGCTTGCAGGAGGTTTTTCCGGCGCTCATCATCAGAGCGCCGAAGGTGACAGGATTACGGTGTGTCCGAGATCTGGATGATCTGGGCAATGCCGATATCAGGGCTATGGGATTCCGGTATCTGTTGAGGTACCCCTATATCTGAGCAGACCATGGGTTGTTGACTGCTCTTGCCGAGAGATGGCATAGTGAGCACAACACCTTCCATCTGCCTACTGGAGAGGCGTCGATCACTTTGGAGGACGTCTACAGGATCTTACGAGTGCCATGCCACGGAGAGCCTGTAAGTATAATCATGTTTTGAGATATAATCATAAATGTAATGTTTCCATGTGATGAAAACTAACATGATTTGTTTGTTGTCACAGGTATACTATGATCAGGACGTCACTGAGGGGCGCCGGTTGATTCAGGAGATGTTTCAGGATGTGACCATCCTAGACAGGCATGTCAGCTGGGAGCGACTGCTTGATGACTTCGGCCGAGACTATCCGGTGCCATGTATTGTGGCATCGATCATTTCACAGATCCTGATGACTGATCGCAATCAGAAGGGATTCCCACTCGGATGGGGCAGACTACTGGTAGACTTGGTAGGCAGGCCTCGACGGATGGCATGGGGACCTGCGATCTTGGCAGAGATGTATCATGAGCTGCACGAGATCATCTACAGGGACGGTCGGACATGGGCGTGTGGTGCCATCCTGGCATAGGTATGGGCATGGGAGCACATTGCTGTGGTGCGCCCCAGGGTTCAGCCGAGGGAGAGGAGGTACCCATTCATTTACAGGTACATCGGGTTTATATCACATGCCCATTCAGGGGATGTGACCTACTATCGGCGGATTCTAGATGAGATAGCCTCATTCACATGGAGGCCATACAGGGAGGTTGAGGTTTGGGGGGATGCTGCAGAGGAGCTGAGTTATATGCTGTGCAGTCGACCACTGGTGGGTCGATATGCGGATATCATAGAGAGGTTTTGCATCAGCCGGGTGTGGCGGCAGTTCGGGAGGCAGCAGCGAGTCTCGACAGAGACTACTACTTATGCCAGAGCCAGGGATGAGGAGGGACATGGGTGGCTACCCATGCTGGATTATCAGCAGGCTGTCGCAGAGACAACAGCTATCAGGAGCGAGCCTTGGGATTATTTCCCAGATGTGGCAGACGCAGGGGCTGATGGAGCCTACAGAGCAGAGCGGCGGAGGGTACCATTCCTTCGATTTACAGTACCAGATGCTCAGGTGCCAGCGCCGGGAGGAGAGGGAGGAGAGGGAGGGGACGGAGGAGACGGAGGGGACGGAGGAGAGGAGGGAGGAGATGGAGGAGATGGCGGGAGGGGGAGAGGGAGGAGGATGGAGAGAGGAGAGGGGTCAGGATCAGGTGGCCGGAAATGGTCACGGGGACAGAGATCAGCCACTCCTGAGGAGGAGGCGAGACCAGCTCGCCGGCAGGCAGAGGTACAGCAGGAGCAGCCTGCGGGGGGAGAGGACCTGAGAGCCCAGATACAGGCTCGGGAGACCGAGATACAGCAGCTGCGGACCACCATAGCTGTGAGAGATCAGCAGCTCCTGGATCTGAGGGCAGAGCGGGATCAGCAGATAGCTGATCTTAGAGCAGAGATAGCACGCCGTGAGGCGATGGCACAAACCGAGGCACTGGAGCTCCGACGGGAGTCAGCGAGGGCTGCTTACTATCACGGATTATATCTGCAGGCCATCCCAGAGGGTGAGAGAGCACCATCATACTCTCAGCGGGCAGGGGTATCAGACATGGCATTTGATAGGAGAGCTATGCCTCCTCCACCACCACGAGCTCCTCACGAGGGTGGTAGCGAGTCTTAGGGTTAGGTCTTAGGTTGTTTGGACATATTTTGAGACTTTTGATCTAGATTTTGGGATCTCATATTGTATATCATGACATTTATTGATTTATGAGATTACTGGATGTTCGATGTATCATGTGTATTTGTCTCACTTGTGATGGATGTATTAGTTTATGTATATTGTCTTGTCATTTTGCTCAAAATGCTTATGTATGTGCTTATGTATGTTCTCTCTCATAGTTGTATGTTTAATTCTCATGTGTATGATATAGACCTATGTTTCTTGAAAATGACAGTTTTGATATAGATATGATGATATGATTAACCCCTTGTGATGAACAGGAACAGGTTCGAGATGAAAAAGACAAGGAGCGAAAGACATGATCAAGAAGAAGAGAAGGTGAGCGCAGTTGACTAACAGGTCCATGTAGGATGAAAAGGAGAGCTCTCTCCATGTGCAAGATGCAAGACTAGACTAACATGACCCTAAAAATGCAAGCTACTATGAAAGTGGTTGACTTGCAAGGTCACAATGCTTATAGACATCTAATTATCATCATCGAGCGTTATTGGTAGCGTCGTAAGATCATACAATGCACACTAGCATTACTATGTGGATATGAATATGATCTTTATCAGATAGAAATGTAGGAATCTCACCTAGGCATCAAAGACATATAGGTCAAGATGACTAATGCAGTAAGATTACCTAAGTTTGATATGGCGAGATTATGCTTGTATCAAGACACATGAAAGTCAGGATAGCTAAAAGCATGCACTCGCAAAACAGTCAAGGATAATACCTTGTCAATCCATAGTGTCAAGTAGGACCAGCATAAATGCTCATGACAGTTAGGATCAACAAAATATACCCACAAGCAGATAAAGAAAGAAAACATGTTCTCATTCCCTCAGTCTTCTAGCTATGCATCATCGAAAACTTCTCAGGGAGAGATCACTCATCAAAGAAATCCTCATAGACAGCACACAAAGAAAAATAAAGTCATCATATCGCCAGCGAGTTGATTGTTTAAGTGCGTGTGTGTTGGTCATAGAGTCAAACTCTGAGTATCATATCTGCAAATGAGAAATATCGCAGCATGCGAGACTGTTGGGTAAGACATCTGATAAGTGTTAAGAAACACTCAACACAAGGGTAGTGTTGAAAAACACTGTTTGGGGTGGTGTTGAAAAACACCTATTGTGAAATGCCCCAAGAGACAAACGCACCAAAAGGACCTATGCGAACAGTTATGCCCCCTAGACAAAGACAAAGACCAATTCCAGACTAAGCCAAATAAGGTCAAGGCATGATGGAAAGTGGTTAAGTGTCGAGGACGCATGCTAACAAATAGGGGTGCAAAGGCCTCAAGTAGCGCCTGTTTCCAGGTTTTCACCACTTGGAATCATTCTTTCATTTTTTCATTTTTTTCATTTTTTTTATATTTTTGCTACCAAGGCGCCTATTGCTAGGTTTTCACCAAGGCACTTTTTCTATTTTTTTGAATTTTTGAATTTTTTTGATTTTTTTGTAGTTTTTTTTTTTTTTTCAGGACTTTTTATGCTTTTTAGGATTTTTTCAGCATCATATATCAATTTTTTTTTTGGAATTTTTTCAGGACCAATAAGATATATACAAAAGATGCCCCCAGACAGAACGGGCATCAAGGATAGAACTTCTTAAGGTGCACAATGTTGATGGGATCAGGGAGCTGTTCTCCATCAAGATCTGACAGTAAATATGCACCAGTACCAAAAGCAGCTGTGATGACATATGGTCCAAGCCAGTTAGGTTCAAACTTGCCCTTTTGCTCTCTATTTTGTTGGTTCTTAGGGTTTTCTCGTAAAACAAGATCACCTATTTGAAATTCTCTAGGGCGAACCTTCTTGTTGAATGCCTTGGACATACGTTTCTGATACGCTCTCATATGATCAAAGGAAGCCTTACGCTTCTCATCTAGAAGTTCTAATTCCTGTAACCTCATGGCGCGGTAATCCTCATCTGTAATCAAACCTTTGAGTGAGACTCTGAGGGATGGTATCTCGACTTCTAAAGGCAATATTACTTCAGCGCCATAGGTGAGAGAGAAAGGAGTGGCTCCTGTAGGTGTGCGAATATTTGTTCGGTAAGCCCATAGTGCTGGATTGATTTGTAAGTGCCAATCCCTACCATTCTTGTGTACCGTTCTATGAAGAATCTTAAGAATGGTTTTGTTAGAAGCTTCTGCCTGTCCGTTTCCTTGTGGGAAATATATGGAGGACCAATGTTGCTTGATTTTAAACTTTTTGCATAGGTGCTTTAGGTCTTTATTCTTAAATTGACCTCCATTGTCAGTAATGATCTCAGAAGGCACTCCAAATCGGCAAATGATATGGTTCAAGATGAACAAAGAAATGGTCCTTCCTGAAGCAACAGAAAGTGGTACGGCCTCCACCCATTTTGTGAAGTAGTCAGTGGCAGTAATAATGAACTTGTGTCCACCTGATGAGTTGGGGTGAATTTTCCCAACTAGATCAAAGGCCCAGCGCTGAAATGGCCAATGAGAAATAGAAGGAATCAGCTCCCTACCCGGAGCATGAATCAGGTTGCCGTGTTTCTGACATTTTTCACATGACTTAGCAAAGGTGACTGCGTCCATCTGCATTGTGGGCCAATAATATCCCGCCCTAAGCAACCTTCGGGCCATGGCCAGACCATTAGAATGCCCACCACAAATGCCCTCATGGATGTCAGCTAACGCTTGGTTGGATTCCTCCTTTTCCAAGCACCTAAGGAGTGTCCCATCTAAACCCCTTCTATATAAGTCACCAGAGATGAGGGTGTGGCGAGAGGCGTTACGGATGAGGTTTCGGCGTTCGGAGCGGGTGAATGTGTCAGGGATGATGCCATCACGAAGATATGAATAGATAGCACCATATCGGGAAGACTCGTGTGTGATAATGGCATAAATGACACGGCTTTCAGATGAGTCAAAGATGGGATGGTGTAGCTCTTCCACCAGGAATTCAAATCTGGATTCATGTGTCTCCAACTGAAGAAGTGAAGCCAATGTGGCCATGGCGTCTGCAGCTTTGTTCTCTATCCTAGGGATTTGTTGAAACATCACAAAGGTGAAATAGCATTTCAAAGAATCAACCATCTTTTTATAGGGTATCAATTTGTCATCCTTGGTTTGATACTCTTCATTGACTTGGTTGATGATTAGCTGAGAATCCCCAAAGACATGTAATTCTGTGATATTCCATTCTATAGCCATTTTCAAACCATTAGTTAAAGCTTCATATTCTGCAATATTATTGGTACATGGGAATAATAGTTTATAAGACTTTGGAATGTTGTACCCATGTGGAGAAACAAATAATACTCCAGCACCTGATCCATTTTGCATGTGGGAGCCATCAAAAAACATTGTCCAAGTGTGAGTAGTGGTATATAAGATGTGTTCATCTGGGAATTCCACTTGGACTGGCATACTATCTTGGATTGGAAAATCAGCTAATTGGTCAGCAATAGCTTGTCCTTTGATTGCCTTCCTTTCAACATACTCTATGTCAAATTCAGTGAGAACCATCATCCATTTAGCAAGTCTACCCGTCAGGGCAGCCTTACCAAGCAAGTATTTAAGGGGATCAATTTTGGCAATCAAGTGTATGGTATGAGCAAGCATGTAGTGGCGCAACTTTTGAGAAGCAAACACCACCGCGAGACAAGACTTCTCAATATTATTGTAATTGATCTCATAAGAGACTAGAGTACGGCTGA
Source organism: Chamaecyparis obtusa (assembly GCA_027943335.1). Lineage (NCBI taxonomy): Eukaryota > Viridiplantae > Streptophyta > Pinopsida > Cupressales > Cupressaceae > Chamaecyparis > Chamaecyparis obtusa. The sequence continues at coordinate 13,841 of BSBK01008538.1, forward strand.
TATAGTAGATGGCCCGTTCTTTCCCAGTATCATCTGTTTGAGCCAATAATGCCCCTAGGGAAGTGTCTGTAGCTGAGATATATAGAAGCAATGGTTTCCCTGGAATAGGAGGCATTAAGATCGGAGGGTTAGCCAAGTATTGTTTGATCTGATCTAGGCTCTTTTGACAATCTTCGTTCCAAACACAAGAAGCACCCTTATGCAATGTCTTGTTGAAGGGTTGCGCTCTATCTGCAAGCTGAGAAATGAACCTCCTAATTGATTGAAGACATCCTTGAAGACTTCTCATTTGGCTGATATTTCGAGGAGGTGGCATATCTAGGATTGCTTGGACCTTTTCAGGATCAACCTCGATACCTTTTGCTGATATTATGAATCCTAAAAGTTTGCCTGAGGTGACGCCAAATGCGCACTTCTTTGGATTCAATCTGAGTTGAAATTGTTCCATACGATCTAGAATTACTTCTAGATCATTGAGGTGTGTGTCCCTTTTTCTTGATTTTGCCAGGGTATCATCCACATAATCTTCCATATTTTTGTGCATCATATCATGAAAGATAGTTGTCATAGCTCTTTGGTAGGTTGCTCCTGCATTCTTTAACCCGAATGGCATGACGTTCCAACAGTAGGTTCCCCATGCACATGTGAATGCTATTTTCTCTTGGTCTTCAGGAGCTATTTTGATTTGATTATACCCCGAGAAACCATCCATTAGGGAATATATGTCATAGCCCGCCGTCATGTCCACTATCATGTCAATGTTTGGAAGTGGAAAGTCATCCTTTGGGCAGGCTTTGTTTAGATCTCTAAAATCTGTGCAGACACGAATGGACCCATCATGTTTAGAGATGGGTACTATGTTTGAGATCCATTCTGCATAATCGATGGCTCTAATAAATCCAGCTTTCAAAAGCTTTTCTAATTCTCCTTTGACAAGTAGAGCTATATGTGGGTGCATTTTTCTCAATCTCTGTTTGACTGGCTTGACTCCTGGAGCTATAGATAAGTGATGCATTATGAGATTTGTGTCAAGCCCTGGCATGTCTGAGTAGGTCCATGCAAAATTTATTTTCTTTTTCTGTAAAAACTGTACATATGCCTTGGTCTCTTCCTCTGATAAAGACTGAGCAAGATGGACTATCTGAGGATTTTCTTCTATGTTTAGATTGACCGGTTTTGTTGGTTCAATCAAGATTGATGATCTATCCTAGAAATAACTCGGCAAGTTATTAAGTACCCCATCCTTAGGTGCCTCAAAGAGGTTTTCACCTTTGGATGCGTCATTTCTTTTTACTATTTTTGGTTCTGACACCGCCACGAAGTGGTTTTCGCCATCAGACCTATTTGTCTTTTTCTCTTTTGTTTTGAGACTGAGGTACTTAATATCAGGCTCCGTCATGCTGGTTGTTGGTTCACTGGTGGAAGAAGCCACGGGTTCGAGAGCATTCAGATAGCAAGCAATTTCGTAATCGTTGCGAAATGTGAGGAATGTGGGCTCGTGGTGGCGCTGGGGCCAGTCAATCAGGTTAAAGTGAACAAGGGGCAAGTCAATGGTAGGTTCGATGTTGTGAATGTGAAAGGTGTCATCTCTGGTGACCATATAATCGGAGCTCATCAAGTCTTCTCCTAAGATACCTGAATTGGGGCTCATCCTATCAAACGAAGCGTCGTCTACTAAGGCGATTTGAGGAGGGCAATCCTCTAGTCTGACACTAGGATCGTTAGTTGCATCGGGTTGGGTACTATAGGCATGGATAATATCCACATCTAGATCAATTGTTGCATCTAAAAGTGAATCCCATTCATATTCATGGGAGTCTGTCTCTGAGTCATCATTTAGGCCTTGTGATGTAGAAGCCTCAAGGTTAGGGAGGGTTTCCCCCTTGCTAGTGCTAGTATTGGTACTATCCGTCGCAGCTAGGACAGTAACATTTTCCTTTGTCGATCTAGAAGTCACACAATCACTATCCGTCGCAGCTGGGATAGTAGGATTATTAAGCATCAAATCTGTGGAATCTCCCCAAAGGAGATTCGTTGAGGGCACCCAATCATCAGACATATCTTGTTGGTTGGAGAGATCGGGTGTATAATCTGCATCACTATCACTGTCCATTGCAGCTGGGACAGGGATACCTTTCTGCTTCTTATTGTCAAAACCTAAGCCAATCGTGGACTTATTTTTGCGTCCAAAAAGAGCATGATCAAGAGGCTCAACTTTAGCGTCCAGCCTATGACTAAGGGGACCAAATCCCGGATATCCCATATTTTTAACCAGTGTATATCCTTTCCCATAAGTTTCAGGTGAAGGAGCAAAATTCTCATTATGTTTGTATTTCTCTTCGTGATATATCCAGTTCCTTACAGCAACTTCCTCTTTCTCTTCTTGAATGGGGACCGAAGACTCAACAAATTTCCCAAATAACGTCATTGCTGATGATGAAGGCTTCACATTTGGGGAGGGTCTCCCATAAGACCTAGGAGAGATTGGCATTTTTGTAAAAGAATCAATCTTATAATCTCCCATCCCAAGGTCCATGGTCTTGAATTTCTGCTTGCATTGTTCAAGTGAACTACTAGGATTGTCAGCTTCTCTATTCAAAGGTACATGTGATCCCGCAGAAATGTTATTAACTGATAGAGCACTGTCTCCCGGGATGCAAATTTCTACACCATTATGGGGGAACTTAACACACTGGTGATATGTCGATGGGACTGCCTGCATTTCATGAATCCATGGCCTACCTAGCAAAATGTTGTAGGCGAGAGGTCCAACATCAACAATTTGGAATAATATGTCTCTTTCTACAGGACCAATACGAATAGGCAAAACAGCCAACCCCTTAGAACTTCTTTCTGCTTCGTCATATGCTTTGATTGTGATTCTTTTCTTTGTGTCAATGACGTTCTCGGAATATCCTAGAGCTAGCAGCAAACTCAGAGTACAAATATTGAGCCCCGCACCCCCATCTATCAGTACACGCCTAACACGGGTTTTATGAATCATGACCTCGATGTGTAAGGCCAAATTATGTGGGTGACTAATGGATTTGTCATCTTCTTCTGAGAAGGTGAGGAAATGAGGGCTAGCCAAATGGTTGACCATGTTTTGGAATTGGTCGATATCTAAGTTATTAGGGACATTGGCTTCTCGCAAAGCATCCTCGAGGACGCGCTTGTGCTTAGGAGATAATTCTAAAAGCTCAAAAATAGATATCTGAGCGGGTGTACGTTGTAGTTGGTCAATAAGGTTATAATTGGAATCAGGACCAACGACAGATTTTGGAGGAGCACCTTTGGACACGGGCTGTTTAGACTTGCTAGTGCCAGGACCTTTGATGATAATGGGTGCTTGAGCCTGACCCCTAGTGACAACATTGAGGGATCGGGGCATTCCTTGTGTGTGAGGACCTCTTATCACCACAGCGGGTCTTTCATTAGTCATAGGAATTGAGTCCACATTATGTCCGTAAGGATCTTTCTTTCTCACCATGTTGATATTATCGTCAGCCACTTCAAGCATGTTAATCACATTATCAGCATGTGTGTATGTATAGTTAATAGCCGCCTTGCCATTCTTACTGCTAGAATTCTCTCCTTTTTCATATTTAGGCAAGGGCTCCTTAAAGGCTTTATGGTCTGCATTAGTAGTTAACCCATCCACTTGTAATTGTCCTTTCTCAATAAGGTCTTGGACAAGATGCTTAAGTTTAAAACAATTTTCTATGTCGTGTCCAATCCCATTATGGAAAACGCAAAAAGCCTTAGCATCCCACCAATGAGGTAAAGGATCTGGTATTCGATGTTTTGTAGGATCCTGTGGGTGCGCCAGATTATGAGCAACTAGTGTCTTAAAAACATCTGCATAGGATTCTCCCAATTTAGTGAATTGTCTTTTCTCCGTTTTAGATCTCTTTTGATACTGAGGTTTGTCTTGTTGCGTTGATGATGTTTGCAACTTCATAGCTTGAACTGCATGAGAGAGATTAAGAACTCCTTCATTTTTGACCTGAGATGAATCAACAACTCCGTCGTTGACGACTTGCTTGTTTTTGTTCCAATAAGAGTTTTTTTTGTCCTTGTTACCATTAGTATTGTTATTTTGGCTATTGTTGTTATTTGTTGGTTTAGCCAAAATTCCTTGTTCTTTTAGGACATCCTCAATGCGACATGCCACCTCTACCATAGTATCAAAAGAATTAAATGGAATCTTCTTGACTTCATACTTGAGTTCTGGTATTAGATTGTTCACAATGATATCAATTCTCTCTTCTTCAGGGATTGTCCTTGGGTATTTCGAACACAATCGCCTCCATCGTTGCAAAAAGGTGACAAAAGATTCCCCTTGATTTTGCTTAAGTTTACACAAATCAAGCATGGTGACCGACCTAGATAAATTGTAAGCAAAATGTTGCACAAATCTTTGGACAAGTTCTCTAAATGTCCTTACTGGAGGGGAAAGGTTGGTGAACCACTCCATGGCTTGACCTTTTAAACTCCTTGGGAATAATCTCAGCAAGTAGGAGTCTTCGTGGTGAAAGGAAAAGCTCATTATGTAGAATTGTCGAACATGGTCATGAGGGTCACCCGTGCCATCATATTTGTCGTATGTTGGGAATTCAACTTTCTTAGAGAATTCTACCATCACCACACTTTTGTCAATGGGATTAGGACATATGGAGTCCAAATGAAATGTACTCTTGGGAGCCTTCATTCTGTCTATATCCTTTTGCATTTGTAAGATTAACTCATCAGTTGAAGGATTCTGTTTCTTGATTTTTTGGTGAACATCAAAGTTATATGGAACTTTAGCGCCTTTGTTGATAAGACTTTCCAAAAATTGGTCTTTTTTTTGTTCCACGTATTGCTCCACATAGGCTTGAAAGGATGGTTCTTGTTGCATAGTCATGAAGTCCATATGATCAGATTTAGCATAACTGCCTCCATGTTGTGAGCCATGATGTGCTCGTTGGGAGGGTTGCTTTGAATGTCTATGAGACAATTGTCTCCTATGATGGTCATATCTTGAAGTCCTTCTTCCTCTAGGACTTGGGGATCGTGAGGGTGTCTTTGATCTTCTTCGAGGGCTAGGGGAAGCGGTAGATGGGGGCGAGTTGGTCCCACTATTGGCTCCCCTCCTGTTAGATCGATTTTGGAGTTGTTGTGCATAGAGTCTATCTTCTTCTTCTTGGGCGACTCTTTTCTGTATATCCAACAATGCACGTTCCTCTTCCTCTAGTTGTCAGAATTTTTCCTTTTTTGCAGCTTGTTCATCTAAGTAGGCTTGCTTCTCTCTCTCAATGCTTCTTAATCTTGTATTTGCATATCGAGAAGTGTCCTTAAGTGGGGAGGTTTGTCTTGAATGCCTTATTGCATTAGCTGCGTTGATATGGTGATCACTAGATTCGTTGTTCTGGTCTTCGTGTTGTGACCCTGAATCTGAGTGGGCTGACTTATGCTGTCTTTCAGCTCGTTGTTGAGCATCAAAATACCTCGCGTTGTTAGGAGGTGACCTAGGTGGACTGGCATGAGAAGAACCACCATACTCTCCTCTGTGTCGTTGAAAGATATCCTCGAGAGTTTGATTCATGGCTTCTCTTTGTTGTCGGGTGAAAGTGTAACTCATGTCCATGCTTGATGAAAGTGGTATGAAAGAGGTGCTCACTTCACTAGGGTTAGCTCCCGGATTAAAACAAACCTCAGATTCACTCTTAGGAGATTGGTCAAAAAGGGGTCCTTTTCCCTTAGGTTGTCGACGGGTCTTGATAGGTGGTAACTGGCTAAAGGCAACAGGGGGTCGCTTCCCTTGATTAACTTGGTACCTTGTCGTAACTGACATGAAAGAGAGATATTCTCAATGATAAGGTGACCTTTCAAAGTGTCCACACCAAACTAGGATAATCGAAATCCTCTATTGTCCAAAGAAAGATGAAAAAAAAGAAAAGAAAGGGGGCTTTACCAACACTGTCAAAGAGGTGCTTCAAATCAAAGGGTGACTACCCTTGCACTTTTGAATCAGGAGGTTGGACTAGGCCAAAAGATAATTGAAAAATGAAAGCGATTTGGACAATAAGAGAACTGAAATTTTCCTAGAATATAGCTAACAATTTTAAAGATGAACCTTGGCACCAAGAATGGCTTTCTAACTTGACAATTATTCCAA
>BSBK01008538.1:25000-170000 GCA_027943335.1 Chamaecyparis obtusa
CATATAGGTTAAAACAATTAGTTAAATGTTAATATTTTGACAAAAATAAGAAGACTTCAAAATAATAGCATGCTCAAAAACTACAATTATTAGATTGTTAAAATTGACATTTTTTAGTGTTTTTCAAATTAAGTTAATTATACCAATGAACTATCAAGAATTTATAATTAATGTAAACTAATTAGTTGTGACACTTTTTATACAAATTATTTATTTATTTTTTGAATTCTTTATAAAATAATTATCATTTTTTAATTATATTATTGAATGGTATTTTATTCTATTGCATTACTTTAGCTATACATAAAATCTTTCTATTATTTCTTAAAATACGACAATTAACTCCAATGTCTAATGCATGTATACTAGAATTTGCATTTGTTGTTAAATTTTAAACTAGTAGTATCAAAACTTCATACTCATAGTTAATTGTAATGCATTTACCTTAGTATACATATCAAAATTAATTTATACTAAGTGTAATTATTATTATTTTTTTAATATTTTCTTCATAAAATTTATTATTTTCTTAGTTTCTTGAATAATGGTCATTATTGTTTTAAGATGAACCTACATATTATAAAATAAAATTATATAATACAAATTATATTCTTTGAGAAACTCACACTGAGGACTATGTACATGCAAATAGTGTTTTCAATCTATTTATTTCCCAAAATTAATTATTATTTTTTTGTTAGAGTTTTGGTAAGCTCAAGAGAGACTCCATCAAATAATTCATTCAATCCTATGGGGTTCTAATGTGGAGGTTTTAATCTAATCCAATTCAATTGAACTCTTAAGCTTACATACCATGTATCTTTTTATAAAAAATATTTGATTTCAAGCAAAAATCAATTTGACCAATAAGTGGGACTCACTTATGTACTTCAACCTCCAGATTTTGATTTAAGCTTAAGGGAGTCTTATCCAAATCTCTAAACCTTATACTAGTGTATTTTTCTTAAAAAATGTGATTTGAGACCAAAATTAGTTTGTCCTAGAACAAGAATCACTATTATTCTTTAGTCGTAGTAGATATATTCAAGGCCATTCTCTTCAAAATGAACCACTTCTATATTTATGCATCAATTCACCAACTTGTTACATAATATCTTTGAAAGGAAACACTTTTGTGACATGAAATATTTGTGTAGTCAAATTTTACAAGAAATTTAGTCTTCAAGTCTCAAAAATTAACATTTATTCTATCAAAATCATATTTCAAGAATATAAATTTTATGTCTCTATTAAATTTGACTATAAGCAATTGTATCTTATGCACATTGTTAGTTATATATTCGGCACACCATGTAATCTCACATGTCATCTAGTATCTTGAAACATGTTTATACCAAGTGAATGGACATGTGGTAGAAAACATGGGATCAAATATAATAAGAGGATCACATGTTGTTATATTATTTTCTAACTAATTATGAGCTATTAATATATCCGCATGGGAATAATTGGATTGAGAAAAATATTTAAATTGAAACATACTTTTATTAAAAATATTACTTTTTGGAGTACATCTTCACCTTCATTACTGCCTCTAGCTTATCAATTTAGTGTGTACGCTGTTCATATTATTTTATTTCTTCATTTTCACTTGATGAATATTAGTTCCATCTTAGATCTAGATGGGCTAGCCTAAGGTCACAACACAGTTCATCATTAACAAAGTGTACATACTCCACTTCTTCAATAATTATCTTGACGTCACAAACAAGTGTTTAATCAAAATAATAAGAGGATTAATTGGTTTTCTACTATAATTTTCTTACTAATTATGTAATTAATATATCATAACTAGGAACTAGTGGATTAAGACAAAAAATTAAAATTTTAATAAAAATATTATGTTTTGGAGAAACATCTTCACCTTCATTACTCCCTCTAGCTCGTCAATCTAGTACGTACACAACATATCATTGAGTTTCTTCTCTATTAAATATTACCTCATTCGAGAACATTGTGTTGGTGTGGGTTATCTTATTTACAATGTAGCTTCACATTGTGTTTCATAGCTCTCCTTATGGTCCACATGAGCATTATTGGTTTTCATGTTAACTTACGCATTCTTTCACAAACCAGTTGTCCCATGATTCATCCATTCTTTTGCATAGAAGATGAATACTCCATTGCAAAAATCTCTAGGTATTTTTTGACAAAACCACTTTCATTAAATATATAATTTATTGTAAAATAAATTATACATCAAATTGGTGTGAAGAAATTATGAATCAATTACACTCTTGGAAAGCATATCAATCATATACATCCAAACTAGATCCACACAAGTTAGTCAATTAATTAATTCATGCATCCGTGATGTGTATTGTTGATATTAAGTTTGATTTCTCCTAAGCCATGTAGAGATCTCACTAAACATATGCTTAAGGAGATTGATCTATAAATCTTCATGTATATTATTAAATGATTTCCTATCACACTATTATTAGATCTATGCTCTTCACTATAGATTTTTATTTGATCATAAATTAATCAAAATTTGATAATTTTGACTATAAAGAATCAACAATTTTTCTATTCTTGGAAGGAGTTGAAGAAAGCTCCATCAAGAAGGAATTCAAGATAATGAGTTTCGATATCATGTATATAATTTTGTGTTGACTATCTAGGTAACATGGACGGATGGAGGGAGAGTAGGTAATTCAGTGCTAAACTATCTAGATTCTTTTCCAGCCATAAAATACTACATCTAGGATGGATAGACCCTTGTTAACTAAGTGACTCATCCAATTGGGGGCTCTTCCCATGTGCCACCCTTTTGCCAATCAAAACAAAAGGGGAAAAAGTGTTGGCAAAAGGGGATTTAGAGAGTTCTCACAATGAAACCAATATTTTAACCACTTATGTTGTGTGAATCAGACCATGGTTAATGAATTTTTGGTTTGTATATTAGCCTACATGATATTCTCTCACTTGAAGCATACTTGTTGATGTTTAAACCCATATTATCATCTATGCACTATTAGATTATGGAAATGCAATGCTAGACTAACAAAGACAAGTGTGTACAATAGAGAAGTATAAATTTAAGCATTCTCATTCAATTTCCTATCTATTATATTCATTACAATCATGGGGTTTTATATGCTCTCTTTGCCCCATAACTAACTCTAGTTTTCATTGGCATGTTTCAACAACTGAAAAATTTACAAGAATGTAATGTACACACCTTTATTTAACTTGGATACAACTTTGTATGCTCACATCTATTCATGTATTATTCAACCTTAATGATACATGAATACCCAACCATGTATCGTATGACATAAAAAGACCATACGATGCTCAATGATTTCCTACTATGACCCTTTTATTTAACTTGGATGCAACTTTGTATGCTCATTTAATTATCTGATAGACGTGATTGCACTTTAGCTCTAGCCAAGTATTACAAATGACATAATGTGGATGGTTGACATTTACAATGCCCCCAAGGAGCTTCTCATAAAGAGCTTGCACCCAAAAAATGCTTTGGTGACCAAGCCCCATAAAGATCTAAAGAAATTGAAATAGCAAAATCTTAGAAATTCTAGAAAGACATAAGTGTTAGAATGTGTATAAATAGCAAATATATGTTACAATCCATTTCAACAATTATTATAATGTTTATAATTTTTATTATTATAATTACAATAATAAAATTAAAATCTCTACACTTTTGATGAATTATTTAACTTATTGAATTTATTCTAATTTTCAATTGATTTCCATTATAATTTGAAATTGCTAAATATATTTTTCAACACTTTCACTTTATTTCATTTTCTAGCACCTTGAGATATAACTTATAAATTTCTATTGAATAATTCATCAATTTACATTACATTTTTTAATCAATACAAAACACCGCTCTTTATACTACAATACTATTTTTCAAGACTCAAGAATCATGAGAACCTTTACCTAAAACTTAATATTAAAGCCATCTATTTTAGTATATATAAATAATCATATACTATATTCGTTTAAAAAATCAGTCCAAAAACTTTAATGCATTAATAAAATAGATTTCCATATTAAATTTAATTGAAGTAAATGTTGAAATTGTTTAATCATAAAGTAAGACTCACATTTTGAAAACATTTTATATCAAGTTTTATATATTTTATCATTAATGATTACAAAACTGTGACCTTTAAACTTACCCACATATTTGAATACATATAACAATGGCTGAGAGTGACATTTAAGCATATGCACAAGACATACAAAATGTAGAGATGACAAGAGAATCTGTTTGTAATCAATTACCTACCATGAACTAAAACTGGAATTTTGTCCCCCTTCCTTGTTTGGCTTGTCCAACATTGTGGAGTTTTGTGCTGCAAGTTGCAGTACATCTTATTAAAATATCATGTAGAATATTCTTGAATCAAAGTCATGAATCACTTTTGAATCTATCAAGTGTTTTATTAGAACTCAAATGCTTGGATTCTAGTCAAAACTAATTGAGACATGGACCATTTTTCCTAGCCAATTTTGTTGGCATGCATGTGAAACGTTAAGGAATCTTGGACCACAATTTCCCATCTCAACTATTTAACTATAGAATTGACTATTGTCTATGCAGAGATTCTCATGTGGCCATAGTTTTTAAATCCATTAAACATTTCCCAAATTCCTCTTATTTAATAATAAAGAAGCTTGTTATGGGTACCTCTACTGGGCTTTCTAATATCAAGAAACAATTGAAGCTTACTGATCAAATAGACGAGCACAAAGGTGCAGGGTTGAGTGAGTGACATGGCTATTGCTATTGCTAGGTAGAAGATGTTGGGAGCTCTTTAGAGCAAATTCTAGTGTCCTGCTTAAACTCTCATCTGATGCTTAAACTAGAATCCCAAAGATTCCATGGTCGTTGTGGAGGGACGTTCACTTGATAAAGTTGTGATTGGTAATTTAATATACTTCCACTATGCTAGGATTTCCCTAAGGCAACATCAAAATTAATTTGATGTGTGTACTTGGACCTATATAACATTGTCATATTTCTAATATGTTGCTATCTATTTACCCTTAACGAGTTCTATAACTCATGCTATCTTGGCTTGTATATTAAATTACCATTTTTTATTGAATAAGGTTATCCAGGTAGAGTGCAATACATTTGCTTGATATTTTTTGGGATATATCTTACTATTTTTCTTATTTTTATGAATATAAGTAATTAATTTTCATAATACACGTACATTCACTTTGACATTTTTTAGATATATCTTACTATTTTTCTTAGTTTTATGAATATGAGTAATTAATTTTCATAATACATGTATACTCACCTAATTTTCTTTATATACATATTATGCTTTTTTGGAAGTTAACATTAAGGGCTATGTATATGCAAAAGGGCATCTTCAAATGACTTTGTCTAATCAACATGTAGGTTAAGAGAATTTAGGTGAATTTGTTAATATTTTGACAAAAATAAGGAGACTTCAAAGTAATATCATGTTCAAAATCTAAAATTATTAGATTATTAAAATTGACATTTTTTAGTGTTTTTCAAATTATGTTAATTATACCAATGAACTACCAAGAATTTATGGTTAATGCAAACTAATGAGTTGTGACACTTTTTATGCAAATCATTTATTTATTCTTTGAATTCTTTATAAAATAATTATCAATTTTTAATTATATTATTGAATGGTATTTTACTCAATGCATTACTTTGGCTATACATAAAGTATTTCCATTATTTCTTAGAATTAGATAATTAATTCCAATGTCTAATGCATGTATACTAATTTGTATTTATGTTAAATTTTAATTTAGCAGTATCAAAATTTCATATTCGTAGTTAATTTTTATACATTTCTTTTAGTGTTGTTGGAATCATTTGCCATTGCACCAAAAAGTTCAAACTATCAATGCCTGATACAAATGTCGGATTTAATCCGATCCACGAGAGGCGGTTAAGCCATGTCACAAATCTCCAAGGAGGTGCTGACCACCAAGTCAACAATCTCCCCCTCAACACCGATTGAGCCTTCAACATCCACTGAAGGGAGACTCGAACCTGTGACCCAAGGCTCTAATACCAATTGTTGGAATCATTTGCCATTGCACCAAAAGCTTGAACTGTCAATGCCCGATACAAATGCTAGATTTAACCCGATCCACGAGAGGCGGTTAAGCCATGTCACGAATCTCCAAGGAGGTGCTGACCACGAAGTCAACAAGTATACATATCAAATCTTATTTTATTTTATTAAAAATAGAAATTTATACTAAGTGCAATTATTACTATTTTAATATTTTCTTCATAAAGTTTGTTATTTTCTTAGTTTCTTTAATAAAGGTTATTTTTTTATAGGATGGACCTACATATTATAAAAAAAAATTATATAATACAAATTATATTCTTTGAAAAATTCACACTAAGGACTATGTACATGCAAATAGTGTCTTTAATCTATTTATTTTCTAAAAGTCAGAAATAATTTTTTGTTAGCATTTTGATGAGGTCGAGAGAGTCTCCATCAAATAATTCATTTAATCACTCAAGATTCTATTGTGGAGGTTTTGATCTAATCCTATTCAATTGAACCCTTAAGGCTTACATACCATGTATTTTTTAAATAAAAAATATATGATTTTAAGCAGAAATTAATTTGACCAATAAGTGGGACTCACTTATGTACTTCAACCTCATGATTTTATTTAAGCTTGAGGGAGTCTTATCCAAATCTGCCAACCTTATACTATGTCTTTTTTCTTTAAAAATGTGATTTTAGATCAAAATTAGTTTGTCCTAGAATGGGAATCACAATTGTTCTTTAGTCGTAGTAGATATATTGAAGACCATTCTCTTCAAAATGAGCCACTTCTATATTTTTGCATTGATTTACCAACTTGTTACTTAATACCTTTGAAAGGAAATACGTTTGCGACATGAAATCTTTGTGTAGTCAAATTTTACAAGGAATTTGGTGTTTAAGTCTCAAATATTAACATTTATTCTATAAATGTCATATTTCAAGTGTAGAAATTTTATGTCTACATTAAATGTGGCTATAAGAAACTGTATCTTATACACATTATTATTGATATGTTTGGAACACCATATAATTTCGCACATGTCTTCTAGTATGTTGAAACATGTTTATACCAAGTGAATGGACATGTGGTAGAAAACATGGGATCAAATACAACAAGAGGATCACATGTTGTTATATTATTTTATTTACCTAATTATGAGTTATTAATATATCTGCTTGGGACAAATTGGATTGAGAAAAACATTTAGGTTGAAACATATCTTGACCTCAGAAACAAGTGTTTAATCAAAATCATAAGAGGATTAATAGGTTTTTATATTAAATTTCATACTAATAATGCAAGAAAATATATCATATCCAAGAACTAGTGGATTAAGGAAAAAAATTAAATTTTAATAAAAATATTATTTTTAGGGAGACATCTTCATTTTCATTACTCCTTGTATCTTGTCAATGTAGTATGTACGCAACATATCATTGTGTTTCTTCATTATCACTTAGTAAATATTAGTTCCTTATTAGATTCATATGGGGGGTTGCTTTAGGTCAAAACATAATCTATTACTAACAAAGTGCACGTACTCACACTTTAATAATTATATTGGGCTCATAAATAGGTGTTTAATATTTCAAGTTGTTATTCTTTAACTAGATATGCTTGAACCATCCTTTTTCCATTGAAATATCCATGTGAACTACATGTTCAATGCCTCCCCTATTAGATTTCCTCATTCATGAACATTGTGTTAGTGTTGGTTACCTTATTTACAATGTAGCTTCACATTATGTTTCATAGCTCTCATTTTCCTCCTTATGGTCCACATGGGCATTATTTGTCTTCATGTTAACTTACACATTATTTCACAAATAAATTGTCCCATGATTCATCCATCCTTTTACATAGAAGGTGACTACTCCATTGTAAAAATCTCCTTGTATTTTTTGACAAATCCACTTTCATTAAATATATGATTTTCTTTAAAATAAATCTTACATCAAATTGGTGTGAATAAATTATGAATTGATCAAACTCTTGGCAAGAATATCAATTGTACACATCCAAACTAGATCCACACAAGCTATTCAATTAATTAATTAATTCATCCATAATGTGTATTGTTGATATTAAGTTTGATTTTTCCTAAGCCACGTAGAAATCTCACTAAAAATATGCTTAAGGAGCTTAATCTATAAATCTTCATGTATATTACTAAATGATTTCCTATCACACTATTATCATATCTTTTCTCTTCACCACTGATTTTTATTTGATCATAAATTAATCAAAATTTGATAATTTCCACTATAAAAAATTAACAAATTTTCTATTCTTGGAAGGAGTTCAAGAAAGCTCCATTGAAAAGGAGTTCAAGATAGTGAGTTTGGATATCATGTATATAATTTGGTGTTGATTATCTAGGTAACATGGACGGATGGAGGGAGGGAGAGTAGGTAATTCGGAGCTAAAATATCTAGATTCTTTTCCAGCCATAAAAAAACTACATCTAGGATGGATAGACTCGTGTTAACTAAGTGACTCATCCAACTGAGGACTCTTTCCATGTGTAATGCCCCACTAGGGAACCTAGGAGAAATTAACCTAAACATGCAACTAAGTTTACAGATTTTTTTTTTCTTAAGTGTTTACAAACAACAACAACAATGTTTGACAATGCAAAAGCAATACAATATAATTTACAGCTCACATATAAATACAACTTTACATAGATTACAAATCTCAAGGGTTCCTTGACGTAGATTACGTAAAATATTAATTAATTACTTTAGACTAGATATAATTATAAATCTCATGTATACAAATGAATGATTTAAACACATCATATAAAGGATAACATAAATACAATTGGTACCATAAGATATCCATAATAATCCATATCCACTGCACATGTCATAAGGTATGTAATACAATAATACAAAATAAGCCACAACATGATATCTCTTGAATAACTGATACAATGATACAAGGAACACATAATAAGAAAGATAAGAATACATCTCTCACAATGAAGAACAAGGAGGAACAACTACTATAGGGATCATCCAGCACTGGTACACAAATGTTAGAATCTCAAATGGTAAAAGAAACACTACCACCCGACCTTGTGGAACCTAAATGGTCCACTCCCACCGTGCCAAGGAGATAACAACATACCCCACTTGGATAGAAAAACATCAACAATAAACATAATACAAGCTAAGAAAGAGATCCTGAAATCTTTCTAACTCAAAATGTACAATAGAATAACAAGGTAAAACATACTCAACTAGAGGCAACCAACACATGTAGGAAACCTAAGATGCATAAAGGGAAGTGTCATCATACGAGCCAACTCTAAGGTTATCATTGTAGTGTCTCAAGACCCTGACGCCTTAGCGACTCTATGCGGTATCCGTAACCTCTTGTGTAGATGAGGTACCATATATGCCATATCCAGTCCACGTAGGTGGCAATCATCTTCCTACTCCCATCCTAGTCAAAACTTAGTCAAGAACTCAGGCATGGGTGAGGCACACAATATCTCATTAATTCATTTTAATCTCTCAATGTCATTTAATTATCACTTATTAAGCCACTTGCAATATGTTATCTTGGCAACCACTTGCGGGCCTTGACGCCTATTAAAAGCCTCTTCCCACCTATACACTTAGTGATATTGAGAAGGGGGGGTGAATCAAAAATCACCTACTAAACCATTCTCATATAAATAAAAGTTTTGCATAGCATCACCAATATTTGAACATAATCAAATGACTAACAAACTAAACATCATCCATGAAAGCATTCAAAACATAGAGACTTTGGTTACCCAGAAACCCTTGAAAGGTAAAATTAGGGTGGGGATGACACCCACAAATCTTCACTACTGCAATAATAAATTTGTCTGTTAGGGCTTACAAAATTTGATCAAAACTTGATCTACCCTATGAGGGGTCTTCTCTGTTAAAAGCTAAAAGACTTATACAGTCTACCTTGTAAAAGGATTTTAAACTTACAATAAAGTAAGCACTCGGTTAAGAGATTACAAAAAGTCTATTAGGACTACTCGGTTAAGAGATTTACCCTGATACACTCGCTAGAATGTCTCACTACCTGATCTTTCAGTTTGCACTATATGTAGATAATAGATCTTCTCTTTACTTTGTGTTGTTGATCTTACCTATTAGATCTATCTCTTTTCTATGCTTTCACTACTTAGCTCGGTCACTCAACTCTGTCTCTGAATACTTCTCTTTTTTGAATCATACCTATCTCCTTATACCCTTCACATTCACTATCCCTTGCTACTACATTTTAGGGTTTAGATCTTGACCTTATATAATCAACAAAACATTTTACTAATTCAAGATCTATAGCTTAGATTAATTCCTTTTGCCGCTTAAGTCTTACTAACATCTGATTGGCTCTAGGTATTGCATAGGGATCAATGATTACTAAGTAGATGTGTAATTACCTCTGTAATTATCTCAATGGACAAAATAAAAAACATGGATGTTGGCCAAAACTATTTACCTCGATCACTATGCCAAAACAAACTCTTATGTCATTCTCTGGCTAACTCGGCAAGTGCAGTTTCTGATACTTGGCATTCACTGTACTTGGCATATGTTGATAACTCTGGTGCTTGGTAATCATTGCATATAAGACTCGGTAGAACTAGACTCGGTATACTACAAAAATACATAGTGACCATAAGTTTAGTCGGCAATACTACTACTCAGTAAGTAAACATTACATAGCTCAGACTTTACATAATGACTCAGTCGCAGTGATGACCGACCATCATTTCCTAGATATATGACTAAGCGTGAGTCACTAATAGTCAACAAAACTATAGAGATCTACAATCTCCCCCTTTGACATTAGTGGCAAAAACACTTTGTCATGACATTACATCTCCCTTTACAAAAATATGTAGTATAAGAAAAAATACTCCCCCTAAGATATATATACATGCAAAAACTTACAAAAATTTTGTTACCTCCCTCTTTGTCATGTCATGATTTTACTTCCCCCTTGATTTTGACATGATGATTGTCATCTGGAGTGGGGATCTCAAAATGCTTCTCCAGAAATGGTTTGTGCAACATCATAACCATGTGTAGTGCAGTTTCCCATCCTCTAGCAGCAATAGTTAACACTTTAGACTGCACTTCTAGCGTGATAGCTAGATTGATTAGGCTCTCGGCAGTAGACAAATTTGGCTCCCTCTAAGTTAATTCCTTAGCCTTGACCAACTTTCTCTGTAATGCCTCTAGGTGAGGTGTTAAAATTGTTTGCATAGAAAGTAGGCGAGATCTAATCTTTCCATCATTAGCCATCAGCTCGGCTATCTTTCCTCGAGTATGGATTATCTTGACATAATGATTGGAACTGTGGTCTAGATCAACACTTAAAGATGGATTGGTGGTTTTAAGCTCTTGCTGTAGTTGATCAATCAAACGTTGGTTCTCCTTAGTGAATTGTTCAATATTACATATTTTGGTGAGCAGAGAGTTTGCATTTATAATGACTTCTTCGGTCTTTGCTACCAAAGTAGAAAGTGTGACCTGTTTAACTGCAATCTTGACATATACTTTCTCTAGCATTTTGGTCTCAAAATTTCATTTTGACCACTCAAACAATTTATCACTGGCGCTACATGCATCATTATTTACCTTTTGAACAATATGTACAAGTTGTTCCAATATGGGAATGGAACTATTTACATTTGATAATTCATAAACATCATTAAATATGTCTTTGATTTCATAGAAAACCTGTTTCTGCTGATGTTCTCTTCTCAATTCTTCTTGTTTTCTTTTCCTCGACAATAAATCTTTCAATATTTGTATTTTCTCATAGGATAAGTTATCGGTATCCCATTTAGGAATAGTAATAACTTCATCAATGGTTACCTCAGGTGAGAAGACTTCCATTTTCTACTTGTGTGCTTTCTTTGGTGTGTTCCCACTCGACATCTGTACAAGAGCTTGTATTGCTTCTTGTTCTGTAGGCTCCTATACCTTAGTAATTTTGACTTTTCCTTATTTCCCTTAGTTCCCTTATCCTCCTCATGAGGACTAGTAACTTTTCTTCTGACTTCTCCTCTTTTTCCTGGTGAATCTCCTTGGCAGATTTTAGTTGGATAACTCATGCCGACTTCTCTGGTTCCTCAGTAATACTAGTACCAGCTAATAGATCAACTATAACAACTTCATATTTAGCGGGGGTAGTGTTACTAGTTGGTGGCACATCAATTATCGGATAAGCTTTGACTTGCAAAAGTATTGGGTTACTACCTGGAAAAGATGTGTCTTTAGCTCTCTCAACCTATATGTCTTCCTTAGTTAATACTTGATTCTTAATTGGTGTATCCTCTGTGATATCTACAATGTGCACTTCAGGTTCCTTTAGAATTTATTCTACCTTGGGAGCTTCTGTCTCTGGAATGGGTGATTCCATTACACTTTGTTCTATTTCAGGCTTGACATCCTTAGATGTACTAACACCTTCATCTTTTTCAATCAACAATCCATATACTATCTTCCAAATCTTGATACTTTCCCGTACTACATCCTTAACCTTGTGTTGAAGGATTAGATAAGCTCTGAGCTTAGGATCAAATTTGGCTTGGTATTTATCCACAGTTTTTCTAATGTTGGAAGGGGTGAGACTGTACTCCACTTGTGCTAAAGTGCTCTCCCTTATTTTTTTTTTAGTATTCAGGGCATATTCCCATTTTTGTGCAACCCTCTTGCTCAACTCCTTTGGGATTTGATTCTCCAACTGAATGGGTAACATCTTGAAAGTGCAAAGCATTTCAAGAATAACATCTTCAACTTTCTCTTTCTCTCCTATATTCAAACTGCCAAACTTTAACTCTTTCAAGTCATCCACTCCTGCAAAGTTCTTGATCTTGTGGCATATTTCATCCATAGTAGATTTAACATCCTATAGTACAATCTTCTTCTTCACCTCTTCGTCACTTTCAGTTTCCTCATCATCTTCTTGTACCAATATGAGTTTCCTTCTAGGCCTTTTGTTTCCCTTACTCGACACTACCTTAGGTTGTGCAGGTTTTCGCTTATTGGATGTAGGGGATACCTTAGGAGTTTTAGCAATTGCTTCCCTTGTTCTAGGCCTCAGCACAGGTGTCGAAGACACTCTAGGTTTTAGTATTCTTTTCTTGGTTGGGGGCTCGACAATTATTGGTTTCTTTCCTTTCTTCTCTTCTATTTGAGTTTCTTCTTCTTCTTCTTCACTGTCACTAGATCATCTTCTCCCAAACCTTGGGTTAACTCTAGTGGACCATCCTTGTCTGATTCTTTCACATACTTCTCTACATTCTTTACTATCTTCTTTCTCTTCCTCTCTAAGGTTGTAGTAGTTAAACCCAAAGAGATTTTTGATTTGGCTTCCTCATATGTCCCAAAGTAGGGTGCCTTGCTATCAATTTCTTTGACTAAGAGGGTTGTGATGGCAGTAGTAGCTTCATCTATATTAATTTCATAGGGTAGTGGCATGAGCCATGAAACCCTAGGAAGGATTGCTTGTGCATATGTGAAATCTGTGTCAACTAGAAAGCATATATCATTATTGTACTTCTCAACTAATGACATAGGGATTCTGCTCCTCTTCCTCATTTTCTTCTTAAACTCAACAAAATAATTGTCCATTACTCCATTAAAACTATCTCCTATCTGACCTATGAACTCACTAATTTGCATAGTAATGGGTTTCTTCTTATCCCATATCACACCTCCATGAGTAGGAAAACTCTTCTTTACATAAAAGAATAGACAGATTAGCAAAGAGCCAAACTTACACATTGAGTTCTTTGCAGTCCAGACTGAGTTGAGGTTCTCGGCAAGCTGAGTCAGCTGGAGCTTGGCAAGATCATACGTGTGCCCTTTCTTAATGATTTTCCATGCTTGGTCCATTGCCATATAGGGGACACTATCCAACCGACTGGATTGATAGAACTTGTGCGAGATAAACCTAACAACAAAGTTAATTTATGGATCTGTAATGGTAGAGATCATCATTCCTCATTTGTTCCATATAGCTTGTGTGTTTGCTTGTATTTCCTCTTTTCTTGAACACTTCATTGTCCGTTTTCCTTGAATCGTAGGGTAACCAATGACTCGTTGGATCATTTCCTTCATTATCTTCACTGGTCCATCTTCCAGCCATAGTTGCATGTCATGTACTCGACTCAACACAATTTTTATCCATTCAACCTTAAAATTTTATGGGAAATCTAGGGCATGCACTAACCCTTGCTTGGAAACTGATTTATACTTCGGCTTCAACACTTCGTTAACACATAACTTGTCATACGCCTCCTTGATCTTGTAATCTCTGATTTCCCCAATTTTGCACATATAGCATGACCTAATGTCGTTCATCATCAACACATTTTTTGGGATTGAAGATAGGGCTCCGTTCAAATATCCTTTAATCACGGATTCAGAAATTGTCTTAAAGATTCATGGCTTGCAAACCTCATTCCTTACCAATTGCGTGTTGAAAACTTCCATCCCTTGTTTCTTCACTATAGCAGATGATGATGCCATTTCAAATTTTAAAATTTCAAAAAGAAATGTTTGCTCAGTATGTACCTTTTTCTTGTAAGTACCTTGTAAATGATTTTTGCCGATGGCACACTGTAGAGATTCAGAATCGACTTGATAAAATGTTTTCTCGTGCTTGGAATTGCTCAAAGAAATCTCAATTCACTAGGTAAAATGAAATGAAAGACAAATTTCTGCTTTATAGATTTTGAAAAGTGAAATTAGGGCCTCATAAATGCTCCGTACAGAATTTGTAAGTGGAATATAGCTATCTCGGCAAACTCATGCTAACCTCGGCTAACACAAGCTCAGTCAAAATAACTGTTATGACACAGCTCGATACCTATAGCATCTCAGCCATAATAGGTGCTCGGCATACGCTGATATCTCGGTCAGAATACTGTCAGTCAACATCAAAAAATAAAGTTTTCTATTTCACTCAGATATGTCCTAATGCATCTTTAACTATGCAGATTGGACTTCTACTTAGTCTTTATGTTAGGAACTGATGTAAAATAAAGCTTTGTAAAATTCAGTTCCGAACATACCTTTTATGCTTAATTAGAAGAAGTGTGATCACCTGATCCATCCGATTGGGTGACCTTGGATGTGCTAGCTTCACTAATGCTTCCTTCTTCTTTCTTCTTCCATGTCTTGTCCATCTGATTTTTTAATTTTTCGCAGATATCTTCACTCTGATTATTATTATTGCTTAGCATAGGTGATCTATAATTCTTTCTTAAGATGACCTATCTTATTACATTTGTAACACGCCATGCTTCCAGTCATCCAGCTTTTGGATCTTCCTTTGAAATGAGTCTTCATGCAATTTTCTCCAATGTGTCCATATTTTCCACAATAATGACAATTGTACCATGTGTTGTAATCCCAATTGTATGAGTTGTTCTTTAAAGGTGACTTAGTCTGTTCATTTGATGACCATCTTGGTTTAGACCTACATTCAAATGCTCTATGCCCATACTTCTGATAGTTGAAATAATTGCCTTGAAACTTAGGTGAGGTAGGTGGGTTACTGACCTTAGACCTACATGTGCCTGATGTCCATGTTTCTTACAGTTAAAGCAATGTCCATTGAACTTAGGTTTTAAATCAAACTTACCATGTTTACTTCTGCATATGTTGGTTGTATGTCCTGGCTTTCCACAGTGATGGCATGTGGGCTTGTTGTTCTTTGGTTTTGCATTCTTCTGTTCTCCATTCTTTGATGATTCTCCTTCTTCAGTAGATGAAGCATGTTCATTTAGTTCAAGTCCATATTTATCATTAGATCTTCTAGGTGACCTTAACAGTTCTTCAAAGTATTTTGCAGCTTCATTAGGTGTGTTCATGCTTTCATTGATTTCCTTTTCAGTTCTAAGTTCATTCTTTAATTGATCATTCTCAGACCTTAGTTGGTTGATTTCCATATCTTTCTTGCCCAACTCTTGATTAACCAACAACAGTTGATTTACCATGTCTAGTTGATTATTAGTCAGCCTTTTCATGTCACTTGTCCTTTCATCTAGTCTCATTTCCATTTGTCTTTTTTCTTCTTCAACCATTATCTTGTCATCTTCAGCTTTCTTTTTCTGTTCAATAACTTCACAAAGTCTGACAGATTGAATCTCCTGTTCTCTCTTTAGATTCCCGATGTCATCATTCAGTATGGTATTCTTCTCTAGTAGCTCTTTTATGGCTTTATCAGTTTCTGCAGTATTTCCATTGTCAAATAATCCAGTGGTATCTTCTTCTTGATATTGTGATTCATTTTGCTAAATAACAATTTCTCTCCTTTTGCTCAAGGATTTCTTCAGTTCACCTCTGGCTAATTCCAATTGTTGTAATGCTAGCTGTACATCAATTTTATGATTCTCTATGACCTTTCCCAGCTTGTAGACTTCCATCTCAAGATCTTTTTCTTCAAGTGGTTAGACTTTCTATGAGAAACCTTTCAGCTCTGATACCAATTGTTGGAAATATAATTGGGAAATGTGATACTGAGAGGGGGGGGTGAATCATAAATCACCTACTAAACCATTCTCATATAAATAAAACTTTTTCATAGCATCATCAATATTTGAATATAATCAAATGACTAACAAACTAAACATCATCCATGAAAGCATTCAAAACACAAAGATTTTGGTTACCCAGAAACCCTTGAAAGGTAAAACTAGGGTGGGGATGACACCCACAAATCTTCGCTATTGCAATAATAAATTTTCTTGTTAGGGCTTACAAAATTTGATAAAAAAATGATCTACCCTGTGAGGGGTCTGCTCTGTTAAAAGCTAAAAGACTTATACAGTCTGCCTTGTAAAAGGATTTGAAACTTACAATAAAGTAAGCACTCGGTTAAGGGATTACAAAAAGTCTGTTAGGACTACTCGGTTAAGAGATTTACCCTGATACACTGGCTAGAATGTCTCAGTACTTGATCTTTCAGTTTGCACTGTATGTAGATAACAAATCTTCTCTTTATTGTGTGATGTTGATCTCATCTATCAGATCTATCTCTTTTTTGTGCTTTCACAGCTTAGCTCGGTCACTGAACTCTATCTCTGAATACTTCTATTTTCTAAATCATACCTATCTGCTTATACCCTTCACATTCGCTATCCTTTGCTACTACGTTTTAGGGTTTAGATCTTGACCTTATATAATCAACAAAACATTTTACTAATTCAAGATCTACGGCTTAGCTTAATTTCTTTTACCGCTTAAGTCTTACTAACATCTGATTGGCTCTAGGTATTGCATAGGGATCAATGATTACTAAGTAGATGCGTAATTACCTCCGTAATTATCTCAACAGACAAAATACAAAACATGGATGTCGGCCAAAACTATTTACCTTGATCACTGTGCCAAAACAAACTCTTATGTCATTCTTTGGCTAACTCAGCAAATGCAGTTTCAGATACTTGACATTCACTATACTCGACATATGTTGATAAATCTAGCGCTTGGTAATCATTGCATATAAGACTTGGTATACTACAAAAATACATAGTGACCATAAGTTTACTTGGTAGTACTACTGCTTGGTAAGTAAACATTACATAGCTCGTCCTTTACATAATGACTCGGTCGCAATGATGACCGACCATCATTGCCTAGATATATGACTAAGTGTGAGTCACTAATAGTCAACAAAACTATAGAGATCTACACTTGCGGGCCTCGACACCTATTAAAAGCCACTTCCCACCTATACACTTAGTTAACTTACCTAGGTTCTCAAATCAAATAGCAACAAAGGATAATAATGGCCCTAAAAAATGTTCTACAAAATCACCAATAACATGCACCGATCCTCATACCATAATATCACAAAAGAATTCACTCTCTTGGTGTCCACATAACTCATAAAAGATCAAACATAAAAAGATCAAAGATTACGATCAACAAATAATCTCATGCAATATCCCCATAATGACCAAAACCTCTTCTATGACCTACTTGGCCAACTAACTCAATTCAATAACTCAAACAAAGAACAAGAAGTAAGAAAACTCTCATTTAAAAAAAGAAAGCCTAATTAACTACTTTTAACCATAAATAATTACTTTAATACACTAACAACTACTTGGGTTAACCATATACCAATATCTAATATTTTCTGAATTAAACAAAATCATAATTTAACAATTTAACTAATATTAATTAATAGTATTAGCATTCAAACATTTAAAATATTAAATATCAATATTTAATGTTAACCAATATTAATAATATTGATTTTCAATTTATAAAGAAAACAAGATTTACAATTAACCCAAAACTAATTAATATAATTAAAAATATACTCATTATTTTTATTTTATTAAAATAAACTAAAATAAATTAATTAAAATAAAATAAAAGTAACTAATGTAAAAGTTATGGTGGAGGGACCCAACCCTCCCCACGCTGGGGTCCACAACTTGTTGCAGTTCACAACAGTTGCGAGTACCACAGCTGTTGCCGGTACCGCAACTTGTGTGCGGATGCCGCAACCTGTGTGCGGATGTTGCAACAGTTGCAGTACAACAGCTAGCGTACCGCAGGGGGATGGTGGGGGTGGTGGCCTACCACCTCCCCAAAATTGTATAATTAATTTTTGTTTTAATTAAAAAAAATTTAATTAATTTTTTTAAATTTTTTTGTGTATTATTATTTTTTAAAATTTGTAAAACATAGAAAATTTCTAAATATATATACATTTCCTCGTAAACTAATACACAATTGATTTAAAAAATTTAATTTCTCATAATTAGAGAAATTAATTTTCTAATTGAACACCGATGACCAAATTGATTTAATAATTCTTTTTTTTTTAAATTTAATTTCCAGGGTTTTCACAAAGTGAAATTTTCCTTAATCCAAATTGAAATAGGAATTCATAAAAACAAAACATGCAAAATTTTCTAAGAACAACTTAGGGTTTCAACAGACATAATTTTCCAAAAATTTTAATTCATAAACATTATAGATCTGGGATTTCTCTCATAATTTCTATGCAAAATCTTATTACCCTATTCAAACCAAATAATAGAAATTTTCACCAATAATAGAAATAAGATTCAACAATCATACCAAACACAGAGAAGATAATCTTTCGAATGAAAATCAACATGGGTTCTTCAAACCCTACCTAAAATCCATGAGAAGAATCTGAACCAACTAGGATCAAATGAGGGCTCTATGAATCTGAAATACTCCTAAGATTTGAAAACAATCCTTCAAACAATCCACGCAATTTTCTCCAAAATCTAGCCTCCCAAAACTTGTGTGTGAAGAATGGCTAAAAGAATCCTTGATAAATAAAATCCCCACACAAAACCCTACATGCAACTCCAAACATGAAAAAGAACTGGACATGCAACTCCAAATCAGAAAATAGAACTCAACTCTCAACTCTTACTTTTATCAATTTATAATGCATGATTACTTTCAATTACCATAATAAAAGAATGCACTTTTCTAATTTTAGTTCCTAACTCAACTTTAACTTTAAATTCTAATTTAATTTTCACTAAACTGAATGTGCAGCTTAAATTTGTATTTTAATTATTTAATTACTCAATAAATACTTTAGCATAAATTTAACTATGCAAACTGATAAATTATGAATTAAATAAATCATCTAGGCCATTTAATTTATATTAGGATTCAATAATTAAGCAAACCCTTTAATTCTAAATTTAAATCTTTTAATTCAATCAACCTTAATAATTAAATGTTCTTATTCTTTCATATGATCATCCTTGAATTTTGTCAGCCGTTTGATCATTTTAATAAACATTATCTTATACCTTGGAATCATCAACAATTGTCCAGCTCATTATCTTTGGTCGGAAGTCATAAGTTTCATTTATTTCTTTCACTTGGTCAATACCATGATGTGTCGGTGATAACTAGCTCAGTTAACACTATACATGGTATACACTACACTTGCTCGGTGTACATTGAATTCTTCATTTATCGATCACATAAACTTGTTCATTATTGATCTTCAATCAATAATAGAATCATGTAATACAATAAAATCACTAACATAATGTCATAGACTCATCAATAAATTACCCAATGAATACCATATCCATATATTTCTCATCCATCTCATCTTCATGTAGATATCTCATTCCTTCACCATTATTTTCTTCTTAAGATGTTTGTAACCATCATGATAAGTATAGTCAAAACTAGTTGACATCAATGACAATACATTAACCGATTTAATGTCTCACATACACTAGTATCTCGGTGATAATCAATCACTCCTTTTAATCTCTCCTTTAATATATTCAATCAGTTATAGTCTACCAATCTCTCCCTTTGGCATTGATGGCAATGCAATATGAAATATGTCATAAAATACCAAACATCTATTCTACAACTTTGTATGCAAATTTTTTTAACTTGGTAAGCTCTTTATACATTTAATATGTTTAATCACTACACAACATCAATACTCTCTTTTGCGTTCTCTCCCTTGCTTCATGCAATCTCTCTCCCTATAGATTTAACTTGAATATTTCATGTACTCTAGATATTTCATTGAATCATCTCTCCCTTTGACAACAATGCCAAAAATGAAATTATCATCTCTTCAACAGCCAAAATATTATCTATGTTATTCGGTTCAGATCAAGTACCTCGCATGTACTGATATTTAATTTAAGTTTGTCTTCCATCTTTCAGTTTTCACAGCCTTGGGAATCCCAAAGTGTGAACATTATGCATCAACATCATTTGATATTCTGATAAATTATAGGTTGATGCAACCTCCTAATCACCTTAGTGGCTAATAGATAGGGGGTGAACCCCAATTCTACTCCTTAAGTATTCAAATGTTTCGTTAGGTAAGGGTTTAGTAAATATATCAGCAAGTTTCTCTTGTGATTTCGCATACTCTAGTCTTACTTGTTTTTCTTGAACTTGTTTCCTCAAGTAGTGATACTTTATAGAAATATGCGTTGTCTTTACATGCATCACCAAATTCTTAGAAATATTAATTGCACTAGTGTTATCACAATAGATTATCATTGGGTCAGTGATCTCCTCATTCATACCTTCCAATAGTTGTTTTATCCATACAATATTCGAACAATTAGCAATAGTAGCAACATATTCTGCTTCTGCAATGGATTGAGAAATGCATCCTTGTTTCTTACTTATCCAAGTAACCAATCTTTCTTCCAACAGGAATGCTCCACCATTAGTGCTCTTTCTATCATCAATGTTTCCAACCTAATCCACATTTGTGTAAACTTTAAATTTAAAACTGCCTTCTTTCTTGTACCATAAACCATAGTTTTCAGTGTTGTTCAAGTATCTCAAAATTCTTTTCACAATAATCATATGTGATTATTTAGGATTAGCATAAAATATTGCTATAATTCCAACTGCATGTGCAATATCTGGTCTACTATGCACAATATACTTTAATTTACCAATTATAGATCTATACAAGGTCTAATTTACCTCGGTTGACTTGTCATCCTTTGTCAATTTGCATCCAGTGACCATAGGTGTATTGACCAGTTTTGAATCCCCCATATTGAATGTCTTCAATAATTCTTTGATATACTTTGATTGAGTGATGTATATAACTTCATTTTGTTGTAAAATTTGCAAGCCAAGAAAAAATTTAATCTCACTGAACATTGACATTTCAAATTCTTTCCTCATTTCATTAGCAAATGATTTGCATAAGTTATCATGTCCTCCAATATGATATCGTCAACAAAATTTTTAGCAATAAGAATCGTGTCATCAGTTTCACCTTTCAAATACAAATTATTGTTGTCATTTGTTCTAACAAATCCAATACTGATAAGATAGGAATACAATCTTTCATACCATGCTCTCGGTGCTTGTTTCAGTCCATATAATGCTTTGTGTAACTTACATACCATATTCCTATGATTATGATCAACAAAACTTTCAGGTTGTTCAATGTAAACCTATTCTTCAAGTAATCCATTCAGAAATACAAATTTAACATCCATCTGATAAACTTTAAATCCTTTGTAAGAAGCATAAGCAAGTAATATCCTTACTCCTTCAAGTATAGAAACTGGTGCAAAATTCTCAGCATAATTAATACCTTCTTCTTTAACCTTTGCATACTAGTCTTGCTTTATTCCTAGTGAAATCTCCATTTTTATTCAATTTGTTTCTGAATATCCATTTGGTTCCAATTACATTATTGTCTTTCACTCTTGATACCAATGTCCATGTCTGATTTTTGTGTATTTTCTCAATCTCTTCATTCATTGCCTTGATCCATTCATCATTTTCCAATGCATCTCTAATAGTTTTAGGATCAAATTCACAAACTAAGCATGTGTTGTTTCTTAACTTACTTCGTGTCATCATTCCCGCTTTCTTATCTTCAATAATCTACTTTTGTGGATGATGTCTCCTTACGTATCTTGCAAGTACATGTTTAGTTCTTTGTTCTTCAATGTGTTCTCCACTCGGTGCATGATCATTATCTTCATTGGTAACAATTTGCTGACTCTCGGTCTGTAAAGACTGATGCTCGATAGCATTACCTTGTTGCTTGGGAACGCTAGGTTGTTTCCCAGGTAGAGTGTCTAGTTCCTCAATGTAAACAAATCTACCATAGTCTTTTGTTTTTTTTTACTTTATTCATCATTTTTCTCAGCAAATTCATCAACTCTCATATTTTCAGTTTCAATCATCTTGTTAGTAGCCTTATTCAAACATTTATAAGCTTTACTTTTGGTAGAATATCCAAGAAATATTCTTTCATCACCTTTTGAATCAAATTTCCCATTTCTATCATCTTTCAGAATGTAACATCTACTTCCAAATATTTTGAAATAACTCACATTAGGTGTGTAACCATACCATAATTCATAAGGTGTCTTGTTTGATTCTTTCTTCAGTTGAACTTGGTTTGATGTGTAAACAACGGTACTAACAACTTATCTCCTATATATCTGTGTAACATCTTTTTCAATCATTAATGTTCTAGCACAATCAACAATAGATCTATTTCTTCTTTCAGCAATCTCATTCTGCTGGGGTGTCCTCAGTGCAAAAACCCATCTCTTAATTCCATGCTCATTAAAAAAGTTATTGAACTCATCAGAAATAAATTCATCACCTCTATCTGACCTTAAGAACTTTAATTCTTTACCAGTCTCTTTTTCCACTTTTGCTTTATACCACTTAAACATTTTGAAAGCTTTAGATTTTTCTTTCAAGAACATGACAGTAAACATTCTAGAGAAGTCATAAAAAAGAAAGATAAAATATTTGTCTCCACAGTAACTCTGAGTTCTCATAGGACCACACAAATCAGTATGAACTAGCTCCAAAATAATATTAGATTTAAAAAGTGTTTGCTCTTAAAGCTAGATTTTGACATTTTCCCCATTTGACATTGTTTGCACATAACATGATTAGGTTTAGATATGCTCAGTAAACCGAGCTAACTTTTATTTTCTTATTGATCTTAACCATGTTGTCAAAATTCACATGACATAACCTCTTATGCCATAACCACACATCTTCATTTTTAGCCATTAAACAAGAAGTTTCAGCATTGTGAAGATAGAATAGATTACCTTTAGATTGTTCACCAGTACCGACCAACTTTCCATTCTCATAATAGATTTTCACCTTTCTATTCTCAAATGCAATTCGGTGACTTGTGTTATTCGGTTGTGCTACACTCAACAAATTATAATTAGGTCCTTTCACCCAATAGTCATTCTCACATCTGATCTTATTGTTCAACAATATAGACCCTTTTCCTTTTACTAGACAAAGTGTATCATTTCCCATTTTAACAGATCCACCATTAAAATGTTCAAGGTATTCAAATTTCTCTTCATCACCAGTCATATGATGTGTACATCCACTATCAATAATCCAAGTATCATTCTTGCTAACTTTAAAAATAAGCATTGTTTCAACATACCTTTCTTCTTCTTCTTCTTCTTCTTCTTCTTCTTCTTTCAAAACCACAAATACCACCTCAGTGTCTTCATCAGTGTCGGTGTCAGTGTCGTAATCATCTTCAATAAGGTAACATGCATTCTTTCCTTTATCTTTGTAATCTCGGTTGTCTCTCTTACTATAATGTTGGTTACCTCTATGTTCTCTTTCATACTTCCATTCATTAGATCTTTCATTAGTTTTCTCATCTTCTTTCATTTTCATGTCATCAAACTTTCCTCTAAGACTTTCAACTTTAGCCCTTAGCACATTCACATCTCCTTTGTGAACTAGTGTAAGTTTATCCCACATCTATTTAGTAGTTGTACATGTCTTAACATCTTCAAATTTGACATCTGGTAAGGAAGATAATAGAGAGGGGGGGGGGGCGCGGGGGGGTGAATCAATTAAGTCCAGTTATCCTACAGTCTTAAATACTCCCTGATGTATAAAACAAATATTTCAAACAATTTAATCAACTTGGTAATATATGAACTGTGCCTTTTTGTTCATCTGCTGAATAGTAGTAAATTAACTACTATGTTTACTGATCAATCTAGTTATAGTAATGTGTAATACAAAATAAAAATTCACCACATCCATACACATATAACACTTTATTTTTAACATGGAAACCTTGTTAGGGGGAAAACCACCTGGGATCGGTAACCCAAAATAATTCACTCTTTTGAAGTGAGCTCAGTTAAGAGCCAACCCTATTAAAGGTTACAAAACACATTGTAAGGTGTGATCTGGTTAGAGGATTTATCACTAATAGTTCTCCCTTGACCAAACATTCACTATGGGGTCAACAAGAAAACAATCAACATTCATTGAATGTCATATTGAAATATAAAGAATGTTAAGTCTCACTCGGTTAAGATTTTTATCTATAGCAATGGTTAAACTATTACAATAATGATATGATTCAAATATAACTTGATTTGCAGATTTTCAAATCTATGTTAAGCTCAAAAATACCTCTGATCAATAATCAATTCAATCTTTTTGTTTCCTCTAACTCTATTTTGCTCGGTAATTTCTTTCTCTAATACTCGGTGTTCTCTGTAGAATTGATCGATTCTTTCTTCAACCAGTTTGATTAGCTACGCATGAATTCAATCTTTACACATGAATTCTCCTGCAACAGACTCAATAATGAATCTCTTATCTCTTTATATAGATATCATAAAACATTTTATTTCCATTCATACATTTTGTCTCTTAATCTTCACCGTTGATTTTGCCGCTTTAACCTCCCTTGATAGTTTTGTCATTAACACGTTTCATTCTCCTTCATCCGATCATCCTTGAATTTTTTCATTTGTTTGATCATCTTAACAAACATTATCTTATACCTAGGAATCATCAACAATTGTCCAGCTCATCATCTTTAGTTAGTAGTCATAAGTTTCATTTATTTCTTTCACTCGGTCAATACCATGATGCATTGGTGATAACTAGCTCGGTTAACATTGTACTCAGTATACACTACACTTTCTCGGTGTACACTAAATTCTTCATTTACCGACCACATAAACTTGTTCATTCTTGATCTTCAATCAATAATATAATCATGTAATACAATCAAATCACTAACATAATATCATAGAGTCATCAATAAGTTACCCAATGAATACCATATCCACATCTTCTCATTCACCTAATCTTCATGTACAGATATCTCATTCCTTCACCACTATTTCCTTCTTAAGATGTTTGTAAACATCATGATAAGTATAGTCAAAACTAGTTGACATCAATGATAATACATTAACTGATTTAATGTCTCACATACACATTACTAGCTCGGTGATCATCAATCACTCCTTTCAATCTCTCCTTTAAGATATTCAATTAGTTGTAGTCTATCGGAAACATAATTATTGATTTTTAAACCCATATTATCATGTATGCACTATCAAATTATGGCAATATAATGCTAGACTAACAAAGACAAGTGTGCAGTAGAGAAGTATGAATTTATGCATTCTCATTCAATTTCCTATCTATTATATTCATTACAATCATGGAGTTTTATAGGCTCACTTTGCCCCGTAACAAAGTCTAGTTTTCATTTGCATGTTTCAACAATGAAAAAATTTACAAGAGTGTAGTGCATACACCTTTATTTAACCCGACATGTTTGAAGCCAATTTGATGTAACTCGATGTTACCTGATAATAAAGTTGCATTTATTTGGTTATATGTTTGTTGTGCTTTCTGTTTATTGTTGTGTTCTCTCTTTCTACAAGATTGGACATCTTCTTTAGAGACTTCTTTGGTCTTGACTACATCAGAGTCTTATCCAAATCTTCCAACTTTATACTATGTATTTTTCTTAAAAAATGTGATTTTAGATTAAAAAAATAGTTTGTCCTAGAATGGGAATCACAATTGTTCTTTAGTCATAGTGGATATATTCAAGGTCATTCTCTTCAAAATGAACAAATTCTATATTTATGCATTGATTCACCAACTTATTGCTTAATACCTTTGAAAGGAAACACTTGTATCACATGAAACCTTTGTTTAGTCAAATTTTACAAGGAATTTGGTCTTCAAGTCTCAAATATTAACATTTATTTTATCAATATCATATTTCAAGTAAAGAAGTTTTATGTCTCTATTAAATGTTTCTATACACAATTGTATCTTATGCACATTGTTAGTGATATAATTGACACACCATATAATCTCACATGTCTTCGAGTATCTTGAAACATGTTTATACCAAGTGAATGGATAGGTGATAGAAAGAATAGGATCAAATATAATAAGAGGATCACATGTTGCCATATTATTTTCTAACTAATTATGAGATATTAATATAGATATGTATGGAAACAATTAGATTTAGAAATATATATTTAAATTGAGACATATTTTTATTAAAAATATTACTTTTTGGAGTACCTCTTCACCTTCATTTCTGCCTCTAGCTTGTCAATTTATTGTGTACACTATTCATATTATTTTATTTCTTCATTTTCACTGTAAATATTAGTTCCATCTTAGATCTAGATGGGGTTAGCCTAAGGTCACAATGCAATTCATCACCAAAAAAGTGTACATACTCCACTTCAATAATTATTTTGACCTCAAAGACAAGTGTTTAATCAACATCATAATAGGGTTATTTAGTTTTATATTATAATTTTATTACTAATTATACAATTAATAGATCACATCGGAACTAGTAGATTAAGAAAATAAAATAAAATAAAAATTAAAATAGTTTTTTTGGGGAAACATCTTCGCCTTTATTAGTCCCTCTATCTCATCAATGTAGTACGTACACAACATATCATTATGTTTCTTCATTATCACTTAGTAAATATTAGTTCCTTATTAGATTCACATGAGGGTGGCTTTAGGTCACATCATAATCTATTACCAACAAAGTGCACATACTCACACTTTAATAATTATATTGGGCTTATAAATAGGTGTTTAATAATTCAAGTTGTTAATCTTCAACTAGACATGCTTGTACCATCCTTTTTCCATTGGCATATCCATGTGAACTACATGATCAATGACTCCACTATTAGATTACCTCATTCATGAATGTTGTGTTAGTATGGGTTATCCTATTTACAATGTAGCTTCACATCGTATTTCATATCTCTGCTTGTCCTCCTTATGGTCCACATTAGCATTATTGGTCTTCATATTAACTTACACATTCTTTCATGAACCAATTATCACATGATTCATCCATCCTTTTGCATAAAAGGTGACTATTCCATTGCAAAAGTCTCCATGAATTTATTGACAAAATCATTTTCATTAAATATATGATTTTCTTTAAAAGAAATTATACATCAAATTGGTGTGAATAAATTATGAATTGATCACACTCTTGGCATGCATATCTATCATACAC
The DNA here is from genome assembly GCA_027943335.1 of Chamaecyparis obtusa. Classification (NCBI taxonomy): domain Eukaryota; kingdom Viridiplantae; phylum Streptophyta; class Pinopsida; order Cupressales; family Cupressaceae; genus Chamaecyparis; species Chamaecyparis obtusa. Next base: position 52,961 of record BSBK01008538.1, read on the forward strand.
ATCCAAATTAGATCCACACAAGTTAGTCAATTAATTATTTTACGCATCCGCGATGTGTATTGTTACATTATTAAGTTTGACTTCTCCTAATCCATGTAGAGATCCACTAAACATATGCTTAAGAAGCATAATCTAGAATTCTTCAAGTAGATTATTAAACAATTTCCTATCACACTATTATAACATCTTTGCTCTTTTCTAAATATTTTTATTTGATCATAAGTTAATCAAAATTGGATAAACTCGAGTATAAAGAATCAACAATTCTCTATTATAGGAAGGAGTTCAAGAAAGATCTACCATGAAGGAGTTCAAGATAATGAGTTACGCTATCACGTTTATAATTTGGTGTTGACTATCTACGTAACATGTTCATATGGAGGGAGAGTAGGTAGTTTAGAGCTAAACTATCTAGATTCTTTTCCAACCATTAAAACTACATCCAAGATGGACAGACCTATATTAACTAAGTGACTCATCCAACTGGGGGCTCTTCCCAAGTGCCACCCTTTTGCCTCTTTTCCCAATTAAAAAAAAGGGGGCAAAAGGGTTGGAAAAGGGGGATTTAGAGAGTTCTCACAATGAAACCAAAATTTTAACCACTTATGTTGTGTGAATTAGACCATGGTTAATAGATTTGTGGTCTTTATATTAGCCTACATGATATTCTCTCACTTGAAGCATACTTGTTGAGTTTTAAACCCATATTATCATCTGTGCACTATTAGGTTATGAAAATGCAATGCTAGACTAAGAAAGACGTGTGTAATAGACAAGAAGTGGAAATTTATGCATTCTCATTCAATTTCCTATCTATTATATTCATTACGATCATGGAGTTTTATAGGTTCACTCTGTCCCATAACTAACTCTAGTTTTCATTTGCATGTTCCAACAACTCAAAAATTTACAAGAGTGTAGTGTACACAACTTTATTTAACTTGGATGCAACTTTGTATGCTCACATTTATTCATGTATTATTCAACCTTAATGACACATTAATACCCAATCATGTATCGTATGGCATAAGAAGGCCATACGACATTCAGTGATTTCCTAGTATGGCCCTTTTATTTAACTTGGATGCAATTTTGTATGGTCATTTAATTAATTGATACATGTGATTGCGCTTTAGTTCTAGCCAAGTATTACAAATGACATAATATGGATGGTTGACATTTACAATGCCCCTAAGGAGCTCCTCATTAAGAGCTTGGACTAAAAAATTGCTTTGATGACCAAGCCTCATAAAGATTTGAAGAAATTGAAATAGCAAAACCATAGAAATTCTACAAAGACGTAAGTGTTAGAATGTTTTTAATTTACAAATATATGTTATAATTCATGTGAACAATTATTATATTGTTTATATTTTTAATATAGTAACTATAATTATAAAATTAAAATCTCTACATTTATTGATGAATTATTTAACTTATTTTATTTATTTTATTTTTCAATTGATTTCCATTATAACTTGAAATTACTAAATATATTTTTCAATACTTTCACTATATGTCATTTTCCAACATCTTAAAATATAACTTATAAATTTCTATTGAATGATAAATTTATTCTTCATCATTTACATTACATTTTTAATTAATACAAAACACACTCTTTATACTACAATACTCTTTTTCAAGACTCAGGAATCATGAGAACCTTTACCGAAAGGAATATTAAAGCCATCTATTTTAGTATATATAAATAATCATATACTATATTTCTTAAAAAAAATCTGTCCATAAACTTTAGTACATTAATAAAATAGATTTCAATATTAAATTTAATTGAAGTACATGTTGAAATTGTTTAATCATAAAGTAAGACTCACATTTTGAAAACATTGTATATCAAGTTTTATATATTTTATCATTAATGATTAGGAAACTGTGACCTTTAAACTTACCCACATACTTGAATACATATAACAATGGCTGAGAGTGACATTTAAGCATATGCACAAGACATACAAAATTTACAGATGACAAGAGAATCTGTTTGTAATCAATTACCTACCATGAACCAAAACTGGAATTTTGTCCCCCTTCCTTGTTGGCATGTCCAACATTGTGGAATTTTGTGCTGCAAGTTGCAGTACATCTTTATTAAAATATCATGTAGAATCACAGGCATGAATCACTTTTGAATCTATCGAGTGTTTTATTAGAATTCAAATGCTTGGATTTTAGTCAAAAGTAATTGAGACATGGACCACAATTTCCAAGCTAATTTTGTTGGCATGCATGTGAAAAGTTAAGGAATGTTGGACCACAATTTCCAATCTCAACTATTTAACTGTAGAATTGACTATTGTCTGTGCAGAGATTCTCAGGTGGCCGTAGACATTTCCTTGGAGAATCCCTGCCATGCACGACTCTCAGAAATCTTATGCTTAAAACATTAAAAAATGGAGAGTGAATATTTGTAGAGAAATTTCATCATTTTAAACTGTGCCAAAGCTTCTTACCATGCGGTCATTTGTAGATTTCAAGTCAGATTGTATCAATCTTGAGATATTCAAATCATTTGCCATCAGCAGGATACATCAATGTTGTCCATTACTTAATACAAATCATTTGTCATGGCTTAATACATCAATGTTGTCCATTACTTAATACAAATGGCATACTACACAATGCACCAAAAAAGTATATGTCAACCAAAGTTATATCTTTGGAGATTGGCATGGAGGAAGAAGAGTCTAAAAGAGATTTTGGAGTTCTTGACTGCAGTGGGATTAATAATGGGCACCAACACTGAATGTTGGTCTCCTGCCATCAATTATGACCATTTTGGGGTCATGGGTGTATGTTATTTCATCCATCTTGCTTGTGGCAGAGCTTTCTTGTGGTGTTATGGAAGACAAAGGAGAGGATGAGGTGAGCTTTACTGGCCTAGCAATACATACATTGGGAGACAATGTGGGAATTTGATTAAAGTCTGCACCTGAGATACATTGTGAGTAACTTCTCAATGACAATATAGGCTCTACAAGCATGTGATCTTTACAAGTAAATATTTCTTTACTTTAGGAATGAGGAAATGGATGATCTTCCTGAGAATGATACGAGGCAATCCTAATACGACTAACGATGATGAATGCATATGAGGATCAAATGACAGACCTGCATATGAGGATGAACACGGTGGAAACAAGAATGGATGAGATTTACAAAAGAAAGAAAACTAAGGAAGTGGAAAATGCCATCAAGTCCCTCATCACTATCATGGATGGAATAATGAAGAAGCTTGTTATGGGCTTTCTAAAATCAAGAAACAACTAAAGCGTACTAATCAAATAGGGTTGAGTGACATGGCTATTGCTAGGTAGAAGGTGTTGGGAGCTCTTAAGAGGAATTGGGACAGTATCTCGATCCCTAAGAATTTTTTTAAGTTTCTTTAATGTTTTTTAGCTGTTATTCATTTTTGGTGGGCCCGTGTGTCCTGCTTAATCTCTCATCTGATGGTGACTTTTATGGTTTTAAATATAGTTTATATTATGCTCGTGCAACAATGGACTTAGTTTTTTTTGTGTGGACATTTGAGTCTAGTTAACTCTAGTTCTATGTTTGTCTATTGCTTTCTAGTCCTGGATATTTCTATTGTGGTTTTGGGTCTTTGGTTTTTTTATTGGTTAGATGGCTTTTTGGTGCTAGTTAAAGACCTTTTTCTACTTTTGTCTATGTTGTTCTTGTTAGTTGTTTTGTAATGGGATTAGGACACTTTCCTTCCTAATCTCATAAAATATGAAATAGGTGCTTCAAGACTAAAAAAATGATGATCGCAAGATTGGGGTACCAATTTCATTTCCCACCTTTTATATACCCCATTAGAGCACATGATTTAGATCTTCCTTTAAGGTGATGAAACTTCCAAACATGCCTCTTAACACCCAAGAAATACTAAACACTTTTGATCTCCTAGATCACACAAAGTATTAGGAGAGAATATATGTGACTCTAGTACTCTTAGAGTTTATTCTAAACAAAATGGAAAGTGCCATGCTGTTTTCTGGGTTCGATTGCATAAATTTTTTTGTCATTAATGTTTCGAATCAGACTCTGTGATCAATCATCAGGATGCAAGAGAACACAAGGATATGAAAGATAGTTGATTGCAGACCAAGAACTCACTAAAAAGTGGGGAGGGGCAAATGGAAAGGAGACAACACATAAACCAAGAATGACAAGACCCTGAAGAACAAAAAAAAGGAATAAAAACACCCCACAAAATTAAAAATACCAACAAGAAACTAAAAAATACCAGCAAATATAAAAATACAAAAGAAAATACACACACCCTCACACACAAACACTAACACACACACACACACACACACACGGATATATATATATATATATATATATATATATATATATATATATATATATATATATATATATATATCATATGTATATATATATATATATCTATATGTATATATATATATATATATACATATATACATATATATATATACATATATACATATATATATATACATATATACATATATATATATACATATATACATATACATATATACATATACATATATACATATATATATATACATATATCTATATATATATATATATATATGTATATATGTATATATATATGTATATATATATATATATATATTAGTGTACATATTATTATAGTACACTAATATATATATATATATATATATATATATATATATATATATATATATATATATATTAGTGTACATATTATTATAGTACACTAATATACCAATATATATATATATATATATTAGTGTACATATATAGATGGGGGAAGGAGGGGTTTCCTAAGGGAGGACAACAAAGGTCACCAAGAGATGCTTAGGCTCCAACCATCATTTTGATTGAGGTTGGAGGGGTTACTATTCATTTTAATTGCCTCCTTGAACTTCATTTTAGAAGTTATCTTCCTTGAACATATGCACTAAGTAATAAAATCCAAAAACATCATAACATCTAAATATTTATCCCAAAAACATACCTCACAAGAATAACTACTCGCCCTGAGTAGAAACCACCACAAACATGAAACCAGATCAACAGTATTCTTTGTAAGAATACTAGACTGATGCAGATCAATGCATCTCTAGCTCTGATTAGGAGGGACAATTAGAGCATACTTAAAAGTATCCTTTAGTAAGGGCTTCATGAAGATATCTGCAATATGCTCTTTAGTAGACACATATTCTAATCTGACTTCCTTTTCACTAACCTTATCACTCAAGAAATGTTATTTGATAGATAAATTCTTTTTCTTCGAGTGTAACAAAGGATTATTTGAAATACTGATAGCACTTGAGTTATCACAATATATATAAATCAATTCATCAATATTTACTTTGATATGTTTTAACATTTTCTTCATCCATACCGCTTGTGTACAATTAACAGTGAAAGCAACATACTCAGCATCAACAATAGATTGTGATATATAATTTTTATTTTTACTTGGCCATGAAACTAACCGCTTACCCAAGAAGAATGCTCCTTCATTTGTACTCTTTATGTCATCCACATTACCTTCCCAATTTGCATTAGTTTTAAAGCACTTAATGTAAAATCATTATCCTTACCATACCACAAACCATAGTCAATTGTTCCTTTCAAGTGCATGAATATTCTTTTCATAGCAACAACATGTGATTCCTTTGGTTCTACTTGAAATCTAGAAACAATGCAGACTGTATTCATAATATCAAGTCTGGTCTGTGTCAAGTACAATAACCCATTGATCATAGATTTGTACCTTGTTTGATTAGTCATAGGGGAACCATCATCCTTTGTCAATTTACAAATAGTAACCATAGGAGTACAAACTGGTTTTGAATCTTCCATACTGGACTTTTTCAATAATTCTTTCACATACTTGGAGTTAGAAATGAAAATACCTTTCTCTGATTGAGTAATTTGCAAACCAAGAAAGAATTTCATCTCACCTATCATAGACATCATTAAATATTTTTGTATCCCATTAGAAAATTATTTACTCAACTTGTCATTGCCACCATGACATAGTAGCAAGGAGGCAAAATCCCCAAAGGAGATACCCAACCTCGCAACTAAGAGTAACACAAGGAAGCAACAACACAGATTGAGAGAGAGAATGCATGATCCAATGTATTTATTCAAAGATCAAACAACATACATTTTAGGCTATTAGGCCTTCCCGATTATGGCCATATACAATGAAATGAATCTCAGATCCTAATTTTGATCTACCAAAGATCAGATCTAGGTTCCTAGGACTAACATAACTTTTTTTTCTCAAGATACATTGAGTTATTACATATAGGCAATGCCTCTATGCCTCTATAGGTCAGCCAAGATAAAATTACACTCCCCAAGAAGGAAACATGTACAAAAAATAGGTCCAACCCAAAAATGAATCAAAGATCCATGAAAGGAAATAACAAGATATGTGATCATAGGAAACAATCCACGTGAAGTCTAAGAACCACACACTATGATTGTAACGATTGAAAGCCAAAGATCAATGACCACACATTGAATCTGTAAATAGGTCCAAGAAAGAAACGAACACATTACCCATAGAAAATAAATGAATCATATCTCGAGAAGCCACAAACAACAGGAGGTGAAATTATAGGAACATGATCCCTGATAGGTCTAGAATAATAATTTATGATCGTACACGGTATCTCAAACAAATGACGATCGACCAACATAATCTCTCCAACTGGAAAAGAAGAAAAAAATAACAAAGAACTATTTTTGGTTGATACAAGATTGTCATGAAACCAAGATGCTCCTATGTTAGACATCTAGGGTTAATAAAATTGATGCCCCAAATTAGAGTTAGTGTACAACTTGAGAAGATTCCAAATGATACCACTTAGATTGAGAAATCCAAGAAGCATACTCTATCGATCTGTTCATCCACTTAACCAAGTACACTATGCAATCATTTTCGCTTGTGTTACTCCCAATCCTTTTATCCAAGACCTTCTCAATTTCCTATGTCTTCTTCTTAGGATATTCCTACTTCATGTCTGTCTCATCATCTGAATCATAGTACTCATAGAAATCTACAATGTTGAATATAGGTGATATATCCATGTCAATTTTTTTCTGTATCTTACAAGGCCCAAACTTATTCATCTTCAACTTACTATAGGTTCCAAAAGGAAATCTTCCCTTCTTCAAATGAATCAAAAATTCATCACCAACCTTAAAATTCTTATGTCTCCTATATCATTCAGCTGTATCCTTATATTTTTTTATTACTATGTTCCAAATTTTACTTCACCTCATCATGAAAAGTCTTCATGAATTTAGCATATCCCCCTCTTCAACACTTCTCTTCTCCTCTAGGTGAAGATCTCAAAGGGTGTTTTACCTGTACTTCAGTTCACTAAATTATTATATACAAAATCTTCTTGTTCCAAAACCAAATCCCAATTACTAGATTTATCTCCAACAAGACATCTTAACAAATTACCCAAACTCCTATTTAAAATTTTTGTTTGTCCATTGGTTTTTGGATGAAATGTATAAATAAACTTCAAATTATACCCATCTTCCAAACTATTTTCCAAAAGTATCCCACAAACTTACTATCCCAGTTAGAAACAATAGTCTTAGGAAACCCATGCAATCTCACAACTTCTCTAAAGAATAGATTAGCTATATGAACAACATCTGATGTTTTCTTACAAGGAATAAAATGTGACATTTTTGAAAATATTTCTACCACAACAAATTATATATAATCATTACCTCTTTGTGTCTTTGGTAAAACAAGAACAAAATCCATGCTAATGTCTTCCCAAGGTCTAGTAGGAATAGGTAAAGGTAAGTATAACCTTGTATTCTGACTTACTCCCTTGGCAACTTGACAATTTCTACAACTTTTGAAAATTTTTTGAGCATCCCTATACAACTAAGGCCAAAAGTATTTCTCCTTAATCAGACTCACTATTTTATCAATGCAAAAATATCATGAAAGTCCTCCACTATGTTTCTCCTTGATTAGATTTTCCCTAATTTATCCTCTTGGTATACATAACTGAATTCCTTTGAACAACATACCTTCTTGAATTAAGTAAACAAACTACTTACTCTTATTATTCGTGATCGATTCCTTACATGCTTTCCAAGGTTCTGTAAAATCGGGTCTAGTTTCATACAATTTTTTCAAATCATCAAAACCAAGTACCTCAACTCTCATCTTAGTCAATAAACTTCTTCTTTTTCTTAATGCATCTACAACCCTATTCGACAATCCACTTCTACGTTTTAACACAAAAGTAAAATTCTGCAAATATTTGACCCACTTCATATGTCTCTGATTCAACTTATTTTGACTACCCAAATACTGCAATGCTTTTTGATCGGTGTACAACTCAAATTCCTTAGGCATAAATAATATCTCCATTTCTTCAAAGCTTGAATAATAGCATAAAATTAAATTGATCATAGATTGAATACTTCCTCTTAGAACCACTCAATCTCTCACTGTAAAAAGCAACATGTTTACCTTCTTGAATCAATACTACTTTGATTGCACTTCCACTTGCATCACAATCAACTTGAAATACTTTAGATAAATTAGGTAAAGCCAAGACCAGTAATTCATCTACCTTCTACTTCAAGGTCTCAAAACTTCTATCAGCTCCTTATGTCCACTTGAAATCTTTCTTGTTTCCTCTCATTGTCTTTGTCATAGCATTACAAATAGAACTAAAATTCCTTATTAACTTTCGGTAGAAACTTTCCAGTCCATGAAAAGATCTGAGTTCACTAGCTTTCTCAAGTGTAGGCCATTCTAAAATTTCTCTAACTTTCTTAGGATCCATCTTTAAACTTTTAGCTAAAATCACAAAACTCAAGTTCACTATCTCTTCCTTCATAAAAGAACATTTCTTCGAGTTAATCAACAACTTTTCCTCTTTCAATCTCTATAATACTTATCTTAGATGAAACAAATGATCTTCCTTATTCTTACTGAATATTTGAATGTCATCCAAGTAAATAATCCCAAACTAACCCAAGAATTTCTTCAAGACCACATTCATTAGCCTCGTAAAAGAACTATGTGCATTAGTCAAACCAAAAGGCATAAAAAACCATTCATACAAACCTTCCTTTTTCTTGAAAGAGGTCTTCCATTCATCTCATTCTCTAATTCTTATATGATGATAGACACTCTTCAAATCAATCTTGGTAAAGTACTTTTCTCCACTCAAACAATCCATAATATCATATTCCATCCTAGGAAAGGGAAACTAGTATTTCACTGTGATCCCATTTATAACTCTTGAATCTTTACACATCCTCCATTCGCCACTCTTCTTGGATGCCAAAAGAGTTGGTACTGCACATGGATTCAAAATTTCTCTAATCAAACCCTTCTACAACAATTCTTGCAATTATCTATTCAATTCTTCATTCTCTATAGGTGTCAGTCGGCGAGGTGCCTTATTAGGTAAACTAGCTCCCAATATCATATCCAAGAAATGAATAATGGTTCTAACCAGAGGTAACCCATTAGGTGCATTATTTGAAATGATATCTTGAAATTCTGTCATTAATTCTTTAACCTTTGATGGTGAATCATCCTCTATCTTCACAACTGATCTATTAGGAATCAAAGCATAGCACACACCATTCTTCTTCAAATCCTTTATGAACTATATTCCTTCAACCAAACAAAATTTAATAGTAGTACAAATATAATTCTTATATTCTTCTACCATAGGTAACAAACCTTGTTTCTTATCATTAGCCATAATAGTATACCTATTCAATCTACCACCATGTATATCTTTTCTATCATACTATCATGGTCTACCTAAGAAGATGTGACAACAATCCATCGACATAATATCACAAAAAACTTCATAATGATAATTTCCAATCTTAAATTTTACAAGAAATTGTTTACTTACCAAAAGATTATGCTCATCATTGATCCAAGCAATTTGATATGGCTTAGGGTGCTTCATCCTCGGTAAATGAAACTCTGTAACCAGCTCTTCTAATGCCAAATTTTTCTGAACTTCCACTTCTAATAATCACCTTGCAACACTTTTTGGAAAATTTACATTTGGTTTTGAATAAGCCTCTCTTCAGAGGGTCCTCATTAGTTCCTTCATTCCACAAAGCTCTGTTAATCGTCAAGTTTACACCATCTTCCAGTTTGTTCATTGAATCAAGTGATTCTTCCTACACAAGTGTATTCTTGCTACCGCTACCAACGTTCTTACATTCAAATGTCCTATGTCCTTCACCACACTTGAAAAAAGTTCCCTTAAACTAGGTTTTTTCTTCTCTCTTATGATCATTACCTCTAGGGTAACTACCTCTTGAATAACCTCCTCTTCCTCGATATGATATTTCTCCTTTCCATTCCGATTTACCTCTATGCTAATTTTTTTAATCCTAATTAGATCTACTACTTTTTCCATAAGATCTACCTCTTCCTCTATAGAATCTACCACCTTTTCCTCGCTGCCTCTACTCATGCATTTTTTTAGCTTCTTTTCTACCTTTAATGAAAATTGATAGGCTCTTTCAATGCTATTCATCTTGACCAAACTGATTTCATCTTGTATAGAAGTTCTCAACCCATTCAGGTACCTTGCGATTCTTTCAACTTCATCATCCATATGTCCAGATCTGATATCCAATCTATAGAATTATTTAGTATACTCTTTCAAAGTGGTGTCCCTTTATTTCAATTTTTTTATTCTTCTCAACAAACTAACTTGATAATCACCTAGTAAGAATTTACCCTTCAATTTTTTTACCATTTTATCCCATACCTTGATCTTTTCTTTTCATCTTCTTTGTCGATCAAGCTACACATGTTTCCACCTCATAGATGCATGCCCTTTCAATTTTGTATTGGTAATATTCACCTTATTATCTACAAGTGTTCCTTCATATTTAAAATATTTCTCCATTTCAGAGATGCAGTCCAACAATTCATCTGAATCCAACTTGCCATTATATTCAGGAGGATTGAAATGTGGTTTAGCATTCACACTATTTAAAGCTCTCATGAATCTTTCTTCACCTTGTTCAAGAACATGAGCTTATTCTTCTCCTTCTTCTACTTCTTTAGCTTCATCTTCATTAACATCTTCAATATTTATTCCTCTTCTTTTCATTGTCTCAATAGATTCAAGCCTAGTAGCAATTTGTCTCAACATATCCATCACATCAAGATCAACATCTCTCCTTCCATGAACCATTTTTGTAACCCTTTGCAATTGTAAGCCAGATCAAAATCTTCCACCCTACAAGCAATTCAACTAGGGATTTCTATAAAAAAAACCTTTCACTGATACCATCTGACGTAGTGCCAAGGAGGGAGAGTCCCCAAAGGAGATGCCCAACCTTGTAGCTAAGAGTAACACAGGGAAGCAACAACACAAATGGAGAGAGAGAATGCACAGTCTAATGTATTTATTCAAAGATCAAAAAATATAGATGTTGGGCTTTCAAGCCTTCGTGATTATGACCATATATAATGAAATGAATCTCAGGTCCTTATTTTGATCTATCAAAGTCTTAGATCTAGGTTCCTAGGACCAATAAAACCTTTTTTCTCAAGATACATCAAATTATTGTACATATAGGCAACGCCTCTATAGGTCAACCAAGAGAGAATTACATTCCCAAAATAGGTCTGACCCAAAAATGAATCCAAGATCGATGAAATGAAACAACACCTTGTGTGATCATAGGAAATTATCCACATGAATTCTACAAACCACACGCTACGATCACAACAATCAAAAGCCAAAGATGAGCGACTGCACATCAAATCTCTAAATAGGTTCAAGAAAGAAATGTACACGTTACCCATGGACATAAAATGAATCATATCTCAAATATTCACGATCAACAGGAGGTGTGATCATAGGAAGATGATCCCTTATGGGTCCTATATAATAATTTATAATCACACACGCTATCTTGAACAAATGACGATCAACCATCATAATCTATCCAACTCAAAGAGAAGAACAAAATAACAAAGAACTATTTTTGGTTGATGCAAGATTGCCACGAAACCAAGATTCTCTTACACCACACCAAAAATTATATCACCAAAAAAGAATTCAACAATCAAAATATTATCATGATCAATTTGAAAGTACAAGTTACCATCAATAATACCTTTATTAAAACCAAGTTTCAACAAATACTTATCCAGCCTTGTGTTTCATGCTCTAGGTGATTTTTTTAATCCATACAATGTTTTATGCAATAAAAAAACCATCTCATTTTGATCAATCAAAGGAAATCCATCAAGGTTCTCAAGATAAACTTATTCTTCTAATTATCCATTCAAAAATACATATTTAACATCTATTTGATAGACCTTGAAATCTTTATAAGTATCATATGCAAGAAACATTCTAACAACTTCAATTGTAGTAATAGGAGAAAATATCTCCTCAAAGTCAATACCTTACATCTATGAGTATCCCTTACAAACAGGTTTGGCTTTATTTCTTACCACTTCACCATCTTCATTCAATTTGTTCCTAAATACTCATTTAGTTCTAATCACATTCTTCTCCTTAGGTCTCGAGCTAGGATCCATGTCTTTTTATTTTTAATATGTTCCAACTCTTTTTCCATGGCTTTAATGCAATTTTCATCTTTGCATGCTTCATCAAAATCCTTAGGATCAATCTTAGAAATTGAATAAATTTAATCTCTATTTCTAGAAAGTCTTCCTCTAGTATGAACACCTTGATTCCTATCACCAATAATCTGATTTTCAAAATGATTTATCCTTAAACAACTTGGAGTCTTTGGATTTTCATTTGTATCTGACTCATGTTTCTCCACTTCTTCATCTTGATCTACCAAACCATTATGAGTCTAATTCTGATTATGATTATGATTTTGTGCTTGCATTTCATGATTATCTTCCTCATCATTTGATTCATATATGCAATATCTATATTTTTTTGATAACTTTAATCCACTTTAACATTATCACTTTAAATTTTCTTACTCAACCTATTAGTGTAACACTTGTATGCTTTTATCTTTGTAGAATATCTAAGAAAGATACCCTCATCACATCTAGGATCAAATTTCCCTAAATATTCATCTCTTTTGATATAACTCCAAAAATTCTAAAATATTTCATTGTGGGAACATGTCCATACCATAGCTCATAAGGGATCTTACCTATGTCTTTCTTGATTTGAACTCAATTCAATGTGTAGACTATAGTGCTAACCGCTTCTTCCAATGGACTTGTGGTGCATTCCTTGCAATCATCATGTTTGTGGTAGTATCTAGGGTAGTTCCATTTATTCATTTTGCAACACCATTCTATTGTGGGGTCTGCAATGCAGATATTTTCCTCTTTATCCCATGCTCTTCACAAAATGCATTCAATTCTCAATATGCAAATTCTCCATCTTGGTCAAATCTCATACATTTCATATTCATAACTATTTTAGTCTCTACCATATCTTTGAAACTCTTGAATTTGTCAAATTATTCAAATTTATCCTTTAAAAAAGTAACCCACATCATTCTTGAGTAATCATCAATGAATAATATAAAATATCTATCACCATAATGACTTCTAGTTCTAGTAGGGCCACACAAATCAATATGTGTCAATTCTAACAATTCATTTGAAGAATAAGACTTCCTTTTGAAATTAGATTTAGTTAGCTTACCCAATTGACATTCCTTACACATCGCATTAGTAGGCTTCTAAAATTTAGGTAAATCTCTCACTTCTTTAATAGTGCTTATCTTCATAATTTTATTTAAGTTCACATGATAAATTATTTTCTGCCATAACCAACTATTGTCAACTTGAGAAATCAGACATATATTCTTTGCACTAATCAAATGAAATACATTACCTTTGGTCTTTTTCCCTGATTCAATCTCAACTCCTGAACTTCTAATGATTTTGCACTTTCCATCCTTGAATTGTAGATTATAACCTTTTTCAACTAGTTTTCCAACACTCAAAAGAATATGTTTCAAACCATCAACATATAAAAAATCATCAATTTTAGTATTACCATCAAATGTAATTGAACCTCTACATCATTAGTGTTTATCTAACATTTTCCTTATTTACGTCTAACTACAAAAATTATATTTTCACATGTACAACTTCTTAAGAACTATTTCAAATCTTGTTGATAGAAACATTAAACCTATTAAGTCTTTTTCTTTAGATCTAGGTTTCACTCAACCTCCAGTTAATGTTGAGACTCCTCTTCCTCTTCCTACCTCTTTTCCTAGTGTTTCTACTTATTCTCCACCTCTCATGACTACATCCGTCTCCAACACCAATCCTATTCATGTTAGTCTTGAAAGAATACTTAATCATATTTTTCCTCTCCCTTTGAGTATTCCATGTGTTTCACAACCTTCATCTATGCCTACCTACAACAATGTTCATTTTTCTTATTCATATGTTCCATCCATTTCTCATAACGGTCCAAACATTTCACATGTGTTTCATAGCAAAATCTCTATCAATTCTACTATCAATAGCTTTTCTCAAACTATTTCATCATTTCAACAACAAATTGCTTCTATGATAAGTCCAAGTTCAATATTCCTACATGTGACATTGGTAGATGTTGGCTATTTGTTCCACCATTAACCCATCACAAATATCTGATATGAGAGACATTTCATGGGATACATTTAGTACGATCCTCTCTCTGGTTCAACATGTTTTATATTTTCAATATTGACTCCTTGAACCAGTGTGAAACCCTTCAGAATAGAATTTCAATGAGACATGCCACATGTCTCTCTCAAATGATGACTGGTCAAGATCTCTTTTTCCTAGTGTTCGCATGTGATTTTGGGAGGACTTCCTTTTGGTCTTGCTAAAATGAACAAGGTACGTTGGGGAGAATATGAGGATTAGGAGGAGATCGAAAACACACCCCAAAGGGTGATGCCAACTTGATAATGCCAAAGGTCACTGAGAGTCTCACCCAAATATTATGATCATATGTTCATCAGTGTGACCTCGATGTTTACAATGTGTTTTTTCAAAGGGCAATATCATCCCAACAAGGTTGAATTTCAGTGAGAGTCTCACCAAAATTTGATGATGGAGGGTTCGTTGGTGTGACATCTCATATCATATAATACCTTGTTGTTGGTGTTGGTCACGTTGATGAGGACATGGTGGTGGCATCGATAGGAGTTTTGAAGGGTCACCAAGATGTTCAAAGGGATTTTTATTATGGGCATAACATTCAACATAGAGAATTTATTTCATGAGGAATACCTCTGATGATCAAAAATATTACTGTGGATATCAATAAACATTGGATTGGGATCTTTTAGGGGACACTTAGTGATGAAAATAAGAACAAATGACTCAATATTAATTTTAGATACCCCAATAACCTTTCTGATCTAATGAATCTCTATTGATGTTATCTATTTATTAAATCATAATCAATATTGGCCTCAACCACAACCTAGTTATGGCCCAAATACCCCGGCAACATCAAACAACTAGTATTTCCAATGTTCTTATCACCCTCCTACTGCTGCTCCATCTACCTTGATTACAAATGACATTAGTAGACTTTGGGCTATGATGTTGGACTTCAAAGAGAAGATGAAGTTAATGGACATTGACCAACATTTTGACGAAATGACATACATCTCTTAGAAATGATGGAAGGTTGAGATCTCTTTTCCCTTGTGTTCACATGTGATTTCATAAGGACTTCCTTTTTGTCTTGCCAAAATGCACAAGATCCATCAGGGAGACCAAGAGTGTCGAAGAGAGGTAGAAAACACATCTTGAAGGGTGATATCATCCTGATTGTGCCAAATGTTGGTGAGAGTCTCACTGAAATATTATGATCAGATGTTAGTCTATGTGACATTGGTTTTCATAGTGTTCTTTTCTAGAGGGTAACATCACCCCAACAAGATTAAATTTTGGTAAGATTATCACTAAAATATAATGACCATAGGTTTCATCAATGAGACATATCATGTCATGGAATACCTTCTCAATGATTTTGGTCACTTTGATGAGGTTAGGGTGGTGGCATTGATAAGATTTTTGAAGGATCACACTAATGTTCAAAGGAATTGTCACTAAGACCATAATGTTCAATGAAGAGTATAGATTTCAGGAGGACTCCCCTCGATGATCATTAAGATCACTATAAACATTGATAGACATTGGATTGGGTTCTTCAAGGGGACACTCAGTGATGAAAAGAACAATAGATGAACAAGAATTAATCTTAGTTTCCCTAGTCACCTTTCTAATCCAATGACTCTCCATTGATATTCTCTTTCGATTCACTCATAATGTTCAATAGGATTTATTGTTGCAGATGGTCCTCGAGCCCATCTTCTAGGCCATAGAGTAAACTATCATGTACTTCCAGGGGGATGGTCTATTCTTGTGCTTTCAATGGAATACCTTTGGGCCTCTTTCAATTACTTAGATTAACTTGTATGCAGGGATTAGATCTTTGATCAGATTTATCTAATTCATCCGTTTGTAACCAAACCCTAGTTAGGGTTTGTACTGAATGTTCAATCTAAGTTATGTTTGATCTATAAAGGCAAGTTTGTACATATTTCTGTAAGTTCTTCCCTTGTTATTTTGCAATAGCTATGCTCTACATATGTAATTTCCTTTTTCCATACATTAATAGAAATCCTTTTTTAAACTTATCTTTCTATTTAATTATCATGTTCAAATTTCTTTCCTAGTGTTGAGTGTTTCTCTTCTATTTTCCTTGTTTGTATGTTGTGTTGATTTTCTCATGGATGTTTTATTGAGAACAATCCTTCTTCCTTTCAACACTTCATTTTTTCTAACCTGCATATGAATGCTTGGAGGATAGCTCAGAGTGATATTTTTGTATTCTTAGGAGGTTTTATTGGTGGTATGTGTAGTCATAGGTAGAAAAAACCACATATTTAATATGGTTCATCACCCATTTCCCTTTTCTACATTCCTTCTCCCTTTTCCCTCAAGAGTTCTTAGCTTGGGTGCATCTTGTTCTAAGAAAGTTGACCTTCTCTATAGATTCATCATCACATGCACAAGTCCCACACTTGGAGGTTGTTTCCATGTTTCACAAGGTTTCCTAAGGGTGACATGTCAGGCGAGGGTGTAAAATTTTGTGATAACACTATCCATTTTTCCTTGGATATCATTCATGTCATTATTTCTTAATACATGGAAACACCTCATTTAGATACGTGCAATGGTAAAGGTGATCTCTTAACTCATGTTAAGAACTTTCAAATATTGTTTAGTGAGTTTTCTCATGATCATAGGTTCATTGCTAATTTGTTTACTAGAACCTTTTGATATAAGGCCTTACAATGGTATTGTTCTTTGTCTCCTTATTCTATTGATTCCTTAAAAAACTTGCTAATGCTTGCATCCAACATTTTCAAAATAATATTGGTCCTAAGATCTCTTTGACTGATTTAATGCATTGTAAACAAGGTGTTAAAGAAAAAATTTACCAATTTCATTGGTAGATTTAAGCACTTGCATTCTCACATTTATTATATTCTACTTGACATTGATATTCAACAAATTTTCAAGGCTAATTTACAAAAATGCATTAGAGAAAAGATATTATTTTTTGAATTTTCCTCTTTTAATCAATTATTTGTAGTGCTTCATAATTATCAATTTCAAGTGAGTTAATTTGAGAGAACTCCTCCATTAGCTCTAGTTGATAAAAGTGATGTTGCATCACAACCTTTTCAAAAGTTTCAAAAACTAAAAGGATTCATCAAGAACTTTCATCCCAAATATTTTAGCAAATATCATGGTCAACCTGGTCATGATACTGAAAAATGTCTCTATTCAAAAAATAGTATTCAAGACCTTATTGATTCTAATGTTATATATATTAAGGGTGTTAACAATCAAGTAAAAAATCTCATTGCATTTCCAAATAAAAACTTGGAAATTTATACCAAATCTTTACCTTCTCATCCAACCAATACCATTGAGTCTATTCCTTCTTCATCTACCCATGTTGTTGACTCTCCTGCTATTGTGACCTATGACACTAAGAATACCCAAGAAAATAATGTTATCAACCTAATTGATTAATCTGAACCTAAAACCAAACCTGAACCCAATATTCTCATTACATTTGATCCTAATTTGACTATTATGGCACCTAATCATCTTCTTTACATAGTTGTGAAGATTACTGGTCTTCCTTCTCATGGATTCCTTATAGATCCTAGTTGCATGGTGAGTGTTATACCTAAAGCTTTATGCTTGAAAAATCGAGTGATATTTGTATGACAAACTTGATGTCATGATCAAAACATTAAATGGTTTCACTTATCCTACCCATGGTTCCATTACTCTTCCTGCAGAAGTTGGTAAGAAAACCTTAGATGTCACATATATTGTCATCCCAACTTCCAATCAATTTCAAGTGAGACTTGGTTTTCCTCGGCTCACTTCCATTAAAGCTATAGTCTCTCCTATCCACAAGTGTTTGAAATTTCCTCATGATGGAGAAATTATCATGATTAATCATAGTCTCTATCATCCTTTATCTACTCAAGAGAACTTTGAGCTTAATTTATTTTGTCCTTCATGCCTCAACCAGTCCAACCTCACAAAGATAAGTATTTCTTATCCTATCAAAAATTGAATACTAAGAAGATTAGTGAACTTAGTAATTCCTCTCTTATAGTTTCATCTCCTTTCCCTATACTTGGACTTCTTCCTACATCTCCTATTTATGCTTCTATCCCACCTCCTATATCCTATAAATACTCTGTAGTCTCTATATAAACCTAGTGTGGTGCATTCCATTATGCTTTCTAAAGAAGTCAAGGACTTGATGTTGATTGATCCTAAATCATTTCAAGTATCAAACAAAACCAAAATTAGTTGTTGTGATCATGGCCATCATTGTAAATGTCGTGCTAGAGCCTGTGAGTTTTCTTCCCAAAATATTTCCTCCCCTAAGACACCTACTAATACTTTAATTCCCTTTGATCAACCTATGCATAGCCCAAGGGAGGAATTTAATCTCAAAAAGATGAAATTGAACAAACATGATGATTCTAATCAGATTAGAGATCCTATCTTGATTAATCTAGATGAAGAAGATACTCTTGATGATGATTTTAATGTTTCTAATACAAATGATGTCCATGCTAGTGATTTTAATAATATGTATGAGCTTATTGATATTAATCATGATTTACTAGCTATATTTGCAAAAAATCATCTCTTAATCCTAGTGACAAACAAAGTGACTCATCCTTAGAGCATGGTCCTTGTTTAGAACTAGCTATTGTTCTATCTTTCATGCTTGATGTTGCTCCTCTTGTGTGTTGTCCACCTTTCCTAATTGATACAAACCAAAATGTTGGGGGGGGGGGGGAATTAAATTCTTGATTAGCCCCTCTTATACAGTGAATTCTTTTGTGTTTACCTATTGTATTTTTTTCCCCCATGATGTTCTTCTTGTTATATGTTTTTCTTAGATTTCTTTAGATGACCCTTGTGATGGAAATATGGTAGCACACTACTGAGAGGGGGGAGGTGAATTAGTTATGTCCAAAACTCCACAAATTAAACAAAAATTTAACCTTATCTTTAGATTTGATAAATAAACAATGAAGCACAAATCCACAACACATCAAGAACATATAACACCAAGATTTTTTCCGTGGAAACCTGGTCAAGGTAAAAACCATGGTGGAGACAAACCCACAAGATGAAGTACTCTATTAAAAGTACTATACTCTATTAGGAGTATTAAAATAGAAATGCACATGCATTTAGACACACTTCCTAGAGCTCACTGCTCAAATACAAAATGTTAGGAAGGCTCACTTCCTTACAAATACTTATGGACTATAATCCATAGATCATGAACTAGATAATAGAAACTTCAAAATTCCTGAATCAGTTCTATTGAAGCACAATTAAAGCTTTCTTTTCACTCTAGATCTCTGCTTTTATTCACACATCCACTTATCCACTATCTCACACTCCCAAACATGACTACATGATCATTACATTAATTTTGTACAAATAATTAATCTTGAATGAATAAACAAGGTCGGAAAAAATATCACCACCTAAATATTAAAAAATAACCAATCTCAATTACAATATTCAATGCGAACTAGTGAATGTCAGCTAAGACATAACATGGTCCAAAATAAAATTACTCAAATATGAAACACCTCTAAGAATTATGCCTCAAACATCTACAACATGCTACAATCATCATGTAGGACAAGAACATGAAGAGAACCAACTCACCAACTAAAAATAACCAAATGCAATCTCCACGATCAATGTGAAATAGCAACACAATAGAAGAAAACTCTAAAAATATCCACAAGCAATGAAATGCCACAACAACATCCATATTAACTCAAATTATTTGAATAATCAACAAAATCATATCGAACCTCTAAATGCCATTAAAAATGACTGTTACTCAAGAAAAATATCTTTCAAATCTCCAAATCATGAACCAATTGAGATGAAGACACACATCAACATCCCAAAAATGCTTACCATATCCACAAAGAAAAATATTGCAATGTATAGCACTATGGATCAAAATATTATCGTATTGTCACCACTAATACCATCCACAGATTATGATCTTCAATATACAAGCCACTCTAAATGATTGAACTCATTGAACTTCTTAAGAAAACTGTCACTGGTAGAAAAATATGTTGACATCTCAAATATGTGACAACATATCTCATAAGTACATATTTGCACATTATTCCAACAATATCACCCTTTGACATTGATGGAAACATATGATGTGAAAAATAATCAATGTCAAATAAATCAATAATCTCCCCCTAAGACCAACAATCTCCTCTTTCTAAAACTTCTCTCCCTTTCTTTTTCATGTGAATCTCTTCTCCCCCTTTTACAATAATTCTAAAGGCATATATTTGCACCATAAAAACTAAGTCTTTTCTCCCCAAAACATCTGGCTCACAAGACTAACTACTCCCCCTGAGGAGTAACCACCAAACACTAATCTAGATAGAATATATCTTTGTGAAGTATACAGGCCTAATGAAAACCAATGCACCTTAGTTATGATCAGGACTCTATCTTACCTCTAAGATACTCAAAAGTTTCCTTCAGAAAATGCCTCATGAAAATATCTTCTATCTATTAGGACCGAGGAACAATGAGAGGGAGGTGAATTAGTGTTCTAAACTTTTTGACCTTCTTAAATTGATTTCACAACCATAAGTCAAATATAATTAAAAGTAAACTACATAAACATAAACATAAACATCCACAACATTATGACACCATGATTTTTGTGTGGAAAAACTATTAGAGGAAAAACTACATTGGGGATGCGATGGGATTATGTAAAGGTGAGTTACCGAGATGGGAGGGGTGAATCAGTAACCCTAAAAACTTTTTTTTCTTTATCCTTAAGATAATGTTTCTCATTAACCGGCTGTCATGTTATCATTTCCATCGATTCATAAAATTTTTGAAATAAGAAATTCTTTCTAATCTAACATGTAAACATTCATGAAACTTCATACACAATACACAAGTATTTTGGTATTGCAGAAACTCTTGTTAGAAGGTAAAAATTGCGGTGGGGATGATACCCACAAAGCTTCACTACTGCAATAATAAAGCTTGTTAGTTAATGCTACAATGTTGATCACTTATGATGATTTTACCCTGTTAGGAGTAACAATAAAGACTTGTTAAGATCTACTTGGTTAAAGGATTTAAGAAACATTGTTAAGTGTGCACTCAATTAAGAGTTACAAAAGACTTGTTAGGTCTACTTTTTTAAGAGATTTAGTTTTCCACAGTTGTTAGAAAGTAAAAGTAAATTTGATCTATATGTAGAAACTTACTTTGCTGAATTTCAGATCTGATTAGCACTTAACTGATATCACCTTATTGTGATAGATATATTCTCTGAATACTTCTTGGTAGCCTCTGATGTGCTTCTAAATATAATTCTTGAATGCTCTGTCAAAACCTTAACATCACAACCCTGTCTGATCTTCAGATGTCTCCTGTAGGGGACTACTTCATGTGTTCTCTCTCTCTCTCTCTCTCTCTCTCTCTCTTGTGAATATGACATCTTGACAATTCTTATATCAAAAATATTTGACCTAATTAGGATTAGGATATCATCTAGAAAACCTTAGATCTACGATCCAAATGAATAAAATAAAACAATATTACATAGGGATCATTGATCATTTAATAATTACATCTCCATTAAATCTTCACCTTGAACTATTTAAACCATTTTCTAGCTTGGTATAAACCATTTTCATTATTTTTTGTGCCATTCCATACTTCTATGCCATTCTTGTATTACTTGGTATATACTGCATTCATGTCTCGGTAAAATACCGATGCTTCATATATATGAATTCTCAGTTATAACTGTACTCGGTGCTTGTTAATCATATGACTTAGTGTATGTTATTGGTCAATACTCTACTTGGTTACTTTGTCATTCTTCCTTGTGCTCTACTCAGTTACTATGCTTAGTGTGTTGACCGACTAGCCTATTTTCTTCCTTCACTGACTATATGTGTGACACTAATGAAAAATCATAATGTAAAAGGATGAAACCCACAAGTAATTAATTTTGCAAAAATAACAACTTGATTAAGAGAAAAAGTACATAAGGGGAATGCACTCGTATTCATGCACACTACCTAGAGTTCACTACTTAGATTACAATATATAAAGGCTCACTACCATACAAAAATGATTGGACTACAATCTAAAATAGTGAACTGAGAAATAACATCACTATGCTTGTATAGTTCCATGTAAGTATATAGTATACAATCATCAACCTAACCTTGTATTTAGGTTATTTTCACATATATAATGTCAACATATCATCTCTATACTTTTCACTATATTTCTTGACAATCACATCACCAAATTAACATAGAATCTCAAGCTTATATATAGAATTTCAAAAACAATAACTTAACTAGTCGACCCAAAAATATAAGGTGTGACATGTGGATAGTGGGTCCAACTCTATACACAAATATTCATGCAAGCCTTGATCAATATCATGAATACCTTCTACCATGTTGGTTTCATCCAACCAAACTAGTAAAACAATTAGATCATCGATCTATTAGGATTGTTGATTGATCCAACAACTGACTATCATTATTCTTCATACTTCACTTTAAAATTGATACTTAGAACTTCATAACTCGAATAAATGATAACAAAAAAAGGTGACATCATAGGATAACATAGTATATACCCTTTGGAATCTTCCTAAGATTCACATCTCAAAATCCATCTCTACCTATCCATACCAATCCTTTTACCAAATCTTGTACATTGTCCATGTACTACCATACTTAGCCAAATTATCAATATGACCTTCGGTAATCTTAGAATATGAAAAGTAACCAAAATAATCATGTCTATTTTCCATCAACAATAACATACAAACCATCCATACTAGTGTCACTTGCCAACAATCTCCCCCTTTTGCATTGATGATGACATAGTGAAAAATGACTAAGTGTCCAAAAAAAATGCCAAAATCCAAGAAAAGATCTCTCCCTAACCAAAACTCCATGCTCCCCCTGAGTTGAATATATAATTTTTCACTCTTCACCTCTCCCCCTTTGACATCAATGGAAAAGGTTGGGGTCTTCCTCAAAATTTGTGTGCCAAAATCCTATATAACTAACGACTATATACATAAGTATGAAAAAGTATACTTACAAGAGTTTAAATACATTTGAGAAATTTATTCGTAGAGAAGAAAAATCTATATCCCAACTCTTCTTTATGCTTTTTGCAATCTCAATTTGACCACAAACTGCATAGGCCAAGTTCTCTGCTTCAACCATATTAGGTGCATTAAGAAATTCATGGGTAGAAACTACTTCCTTCAATCCTCTCAACAAAATATCAAGCTTGAGAAAAATTAGGTTCATCAATTCTTTGATCCTTCCCTTTAATCTATCTATCTCAGTGACAAGTATTTTGATTTTATCATTTAGTGATGTCACTTGATCCACATGTACTGATGATAATTCATTCAAATGATCAAATGCTTGTGATATTTCCAATAGTTTTACTTCACTCTTTTTAAGGATTTTATCAACATGGATAACACACTTAGGATACTCAATACAAGCTTTATAAATTTTACCTCCTAATAAATAATCCTTCAATTGCTGAATAGAAACTGCCAAATAATTTTTATCCCTAGAAATCATTATGTTTAACTGATTAAATCTTCTTGCATTTAATTCATTCTAAACTTTCACCATTGAAAAATTCTCTAAAGTTTCAAAATGATTGTTAACTACATCCAACAAATCTTCAAGTTATCTTTATGAACTCATTCTAGTCTACTTTGTGGGATAACACAATCTTAGTCAAAACTTCTAATGCCCTAGATAACAGTCTATTATCCTTCTCATGGGTCTTCAATATCTTTTCCTTTGATTTGGAATAGGAAACCAAAGAAGGCACCATCAATTGCACTAGACTAGATTGAGAGTGTCCAATTGAATTGGACCTTGTGTAATCTGCATATCCTCTATTTTAGTGATTTCTTCTTCTAAGAATTAGAAACTACCTCCACAATATCTCTTTCCTCCTCATCTTTCTCAACTTTTAATTTCGGGGCAATCTCCTTGAATCCCTAAAGAGTCTTCTCTCCCAATGTATCTCTATCTTCTCACACTACATCTTCCATCTAATCAACTATCCTCTCTACCTCAATTTCACCTTTGTATACATATACATCTATTGTCTTTGATCTATCATCTGTTTGATCATCTGAATTATCTTTCTTTGTCTCTTATTTCTTCTTCTCAATAATTATATCTTCCTCATCATCCTTCATAGTTGAAATTGTAATTGGGACACCAAAGATAAAGACATATGGTTCTTCACTTTTCATCTAAAATGAGGTGCCCATATTATCAAGTGACTCATTACCATTAATAGGTATCTCCTTATATGGAACATCATACTGATTATGCAATAAAATTCTTGCCATTACTTCTTCACTCTCCTCCATGACTTCATCTATTTTTCCAATCATGAGCATATTTACTCTTGTTTTTCTCATTAATTATTTCTTAGATTCTTCTATCTAATAATGTTTATTTATTCTCTTTTAATAACCAAACATAATCTGACCAAATTCATTTCTCTAATCCTCTTGTTCTCTTTTAACTCTATCAATCTTCTTGCTTCTATGATGTCAAATAGATCATTGAAGATGTCCCCTTTGATCTCAACCAAAGTGCTATTGTACTTATTCAAATAGACTATAACTCCATCCTCTAATTTTCTCTTCTCTTTCTCATCATATTTACTATAATATCTCTTTAATTGAAAATACAATATTTTGTCATATTCTTAAATACACAATTTTTTGTGAAATGTGGCTTACTAGAAACAATATCAGGCTTCTTTGTTGCAGGATCATCCTCAGGTGCTTTACCACTCATTAATCTATCTACCTTGGCTCCTTCGATCATTAATTTCTTCACTAAATCATCTGAATTAGTAGCTTCATCCTTATCATCATCCTTGGTTCCTTCATATGGTATTTTTTATCTTCATCTTGACCCCTTTGATTATAGATTCAGAAATAACCTTTGGTTTCATTGTTTTAGGTTTAGTAACCTTGAGTGTTGGAGACTTAGGATTCTCATACTTCTTTGTAACTGCTATCTTCTTCTCTGATGGACTAATAGATGTTTTCACTGAACTTCTAGTTGATCTTCTCCCCAATGGTGATATGATAGGTATGTAAGGTAGTGGTGCATCATCATCGATATTAACAGGTTTTAGTATTATAAGGTCCAAGATTACTGAGAGGGGGGTGAATCAATAATATATCAAATCAAAAAATTTCACAATTCATTCAAAAACATTAACAACATTCATTAACTTATAAATTTTTCAACAATAAACAATGAAACAAATAAAACCATCCAAACATGCAACACAAGAAAAACAATATTCTTATTGTGGAAACCCTTGGTTAGAGGGAGAAGCCATTGTGGGAATTTGAACACACTATTAATTTGCACTCTTTTGAAATGAACCTAGTCAAAGGCCTAGCCCTATTAGGAGCTTATAATGATTCCCTATTAGGAGAAGACCTTGTTAAGAGTCACCCGATTAAGGGATTTACCTCTAGCTCTGTTAAGAGATTTACCCTGTTAGGAGTAACCTCATTAAAGGATTTCAAACCCTAATTAAAGAGCCACCTGGTTGAAGGATTTATTGATCAAGACATGTTAGGATCTACCTAGTTAAGGGATTTTCTTATAGAATCTATTAGGATTCAGCAAGTACAATGATCTTGGTGTAGTACTTATCCTCTTCTTTTTTAGTTTCAATTAAGCACAAAACTTCTAATTCTTGCAGACAATCTTCACTCTTCACTTGACCACACATTTCCATCCATGATCTACCCTTGCATAGTTCATCAATTTAAATATAAATACATTACATGTTTTTTAGGGCATTAGTCACCTTACAAAATGTATTACATTTTAATCTCATTTATAACAATGATTCCTGCTCAATCCTTGAATCCTAAAATGTATTATCAATCTAGAATATTCGATTACAAATTCAGGTCATGCACAAGATTCATTGCACATCGATTTAAAACAAGAATAGTCAAACTTTATTTGACTTCCCCAACATGCTTCCAAAACATGATAGATCTAATCACTTTGAACATTGAAATATAAAATCAGCATTAGACTTATGTTATGCCACATCACCTTGACACCTAGATCATGAAAACATCGACTAAAACCAATCGCATCACCATCACTCACCGATCTAACACCCACTATTCAAACATTCTTCTATCTTGCATAGAATGATCTTCTGTCAACTAAAATGTTACCTTACAGTACTCCAATCTTGTAGTGATCATAGTATCAATAACATATCCTAGTCAAGATAATCATATCATGACCACAACACTTGGATCCATACTGATTTGATAGAACAATCTAATCATTCATTGTTTGTCACTGTCTGTTATTGTGTCTATCCTATATCTCTTCAATCAATCATAACCCTTTACATACTTATTTCCAGCCAATGCGGTCATATATACAACAACAAGAAATATCACCGAGTCTTCCTCTCCGATGACACACTCCAATGCCTTCATATAATCACTACACATTGGACTCAACAACTCAAACACTTATTAGCTCACTATCAACCAACACCATACTTATTTGACATCAATGAAAACATAATAAATTATCTTCATGTCATACAACCTATACCAATCAACACTCAATTAAGATCTGCATTAGGTATGCCAACAATCTTCCCCTTTGGCATTGATGGGAACACCACATTAATATGATAATTATTTCTCTCCCTTAGATGATACACCAAAATTCTTATCTTGATCTTCTTGGTCTTCAACCCTTGATTATTTAATTTGGTTATTCTCCCCCTTTGACAAAAATGCAAAAGGTGTCACATAGGTCACCTATTGCTATAACATATTTATTTACCTCTAACTGCCCCCCCTAAGGAGTAGTCCCCTTTAAAATAAATCCAATAGTGAAAGATATTCAAATAGTCCACTGGATTGATGCTTACAACAAACTCTTAGTGTCATTTAGGTAGGGGTATAACCCCTAATTTACCTCTTAGATGCTCAAAAGTATATTTAGGTAATGGTTTAGTTAATAGATTTGCTAGTTTCTCCTTGGGTGGTACATATTCAAACTTGACTACCTTTTCCTACACTTTCTCTCTTAATAAATGATACTTGATTACAATATGTTTAGTCTTAGAATGCATCACCGAGCTCTTGGAAATATTGATTGTACTTGTATTATCACAAAATATATTCACTGGTTTAGTTACCTTCTCTTTGATACCTTCTAGGATCTTCTTCATCCATGTAATTTGTGTACAATTAATAGCTACCACTACATACTTAGCTTCAACAGTAGATTGGGAGATGCACTTTTTCTTCTTACTTTTCCATGACACAAATCTTCCTCCTAGAAAGAATACTCCTCCACTTGTACTCTTTATGTCATCAATGTTTCCTACCCAATCTGCATTAGTAAAAATACTCAAAGAGAAATTACCTTTGTGAGCATACCAAAGACCATAGTCTTTTATCCCTTTCAAGTACTTGAATATCCTCTTCATGAATACCATGTGAGACTCGTTAGGATTAGCTTGAAATCTTTCTACTATTCCAACTACCTGTACAATGTCTAGTCTACTATGAACAACATAATGAAACTTACCAATCATGGATATGTATAGAGTTGCATCCAACACACTTGACTCATCATCCTTAGATAGCTTGCATCCTATTTTTAGTACTTCCTTTATGTACTTAGACTAACTGATATAGATACCATCCTTTAGTTGTGAAATATGAAATCTAATAAAGAAATTAATTTCTCCTATCATTGACATCTCAAACTCTTTCTTCATCTCTTTTGCAAATGCAAAGCTCATTTCATCATTTCCACCAAAGATTATGTCATCCACAAATACTTCAACTAACATTATCTTATCACCTTCAACCTTCAAGTACACATTTCTATCTTCACTTGTTCTTATTAAATCAATCTTGATGAGACAAGAGTGTAATCTTTCATACCATTCTCTATGTGCTTGTTTTAGTCCATACAATTCCTTTTGTAGCTTACACACCATATCCTTATCCATTTTCAATGAAAACCCATCTGATTGTTCTATGTAAACCTCTTCTTGATCAAGAATCCCATTTAGAAAAGAAGATTTGACATCCATTTGAAAAACTTTAAACTTATTATAGGTAGCATAAGAAGTAAACTTCTTACCCCCTAATAATATGTGCTATTCGATTAGAGCTCTGCAACTTGCATCTTGGTGAAGGTTTGATTTCTTAGAGTTCGCACCATCGTTGACGTAGGGTGGAGGGACCCATGGCTCCTCCGTACTGCTCTTGTGGTGGCTTTGTTGTTGGGTGGTAGTGTTTTGTAGTCTTTGTTTTCATGCTAGGGTTGTTGTGTCTTTTTTTCCCTTTTTGTTGTGTTATGTTTCCCACTCGTGTGTTTTTCATCCCTTGCATTTCACCATTATTTCTCACTAGGCTTCGGCTCTGCTTCACATGTGTTTTTTGTTTATCCTTTTTGGGGTTGAGATGAAGGCCATCTTGTGGGAGATCTTTTATCGACCTCCCATGATCTTTTCTGATGGCCATAGAAGGCTTTAATGATGGAAATGACAAGCATAATAAAGACCAAGCATCTAATGAAGGGATGAAGGATGGTAGTGGAGGATCTAGTCGACTGTCATATAGAGAAGTGGTGGTGGAAGAAATAGTTTTTCCTGTGATAGCACAATTTGAAATTGTTGGAAAAAATGGAGGAGGGTCTTCTGGAGCCAATGGAAATAGACCTGGAGGAAAACCCAGCGGTGCTTTTGTAGAGGGAGCCAGAGGAGAGAAAGAAGACGGAGAGGAAGGTAAGAATCCAATGCCTAGTGAAAATATTCTTGAACTCTCTCCGAATGTGAATATGGTAACTGCTATCAAAACCGAATAATACCGCTTAAAGAATATTGCAATTTTTTTTGTGTGTATGGATTTAAAGTTTTTACCAGCTAGGAAATTTCTTGATGACTGGATAGGTAATGTTTGGGGTAAAAAACTTGGCATCAGAGTTGGTTTTTGTAGAATGATTCAGAGAGGCTTGTTTGTCATTTTCTTTAAAAATCACATAATGCAGGAAAAAGTTTTGAATAAAGGATATTGGAGCGTAGGCCAGACTATGTTTAGGGCCATCCGATGGTCTCCCAATAGCAAAACTATGAAGGTTGTTTCCCATTCTTCTCCGGTTTGGGTTGAACTTAGGAATGTCTAGCTGGAATTTTGGCATTTTATTCCGTACTTACTCAAGCCGCTTGGAACTGTGCTTCAAGTAGAAGAAGCCAAAGTCACACTTCCACATCTTAATGCTCGTGCCCTCCTCATTCTTAACCCTAACATTGTTTTTCTTGATGAAATTATTCTGGACATAGAAGGTGATAAATGGAATTGGGTGATAGTTAGATTAGGAGACATTGGAGCATGTTTCCAGTGCAAATTGAACGGCCACAATAGGAAAGATTGCCCTTCTTTAAAAAATCTTTCAAAGCATTTCACTGATAATCAGAATAAAGACAACAAGTTCCCAGCCAAAACCAAAGAACCTGGTAACTCTGACAATGGTAGTGGTTTCCCTTCCCACAAGGATGTCGAGGGTGAATCTTGTGTTCCCAGTGAGGGCATTGGTAATGCTAGTGTGCCTCCTAGACCCAATGAGACCCTTGATACTTCTATGGAAAAGTTTGTTTCTTTATCCAATCCTCTCTTTGAAGATGACTTTGAGGTTGTTGCTGTTGTTGCTAATCATGTGCCCAAGGAGCCCACTGCTTGTCAAACTCAATATATTTAGGTTCCCAGAGAAAAAGTCAATGAAGATGACTCACTCTTCCCCAATGCCCAACAACTAGCTCTATCCACTATCAAAAAGAAAAACAAGAATAAGCATAATTGCATTGAGAGTAGAGCCAACCAACATCAGTTGACTGAGATGGCTAATATTTTCCTTGGCTCCAAGCCTCCCGATAATGGACAGAAAGATAGTGAGGGGTTGAGTCTGAACCAAAACCCGGTGGGTGAAGAGTATCTCACCATGTAAGAGAGACCCTCTCTTTCTGCCTACAGTGAGCTTGAAGGAGATGAGGATGGATTTGTAGAAGTTATCTCAAAAAGGAAGAAAAAAAGGAAATCATATGAAAGAAGTAGTAGCATTAAAAATAATAACAAGGTGAAAAGCATAGAGCTACCTAAATGTTTTAATAGGTTATGTAAGAACACCAAACCCCCCAAATCTTCATGATGATGCACATACACAGTTGGAATGTTAGGGGTTTGGAGATGCCTGATAGGAAGTATATGGTTAGAAATTGGTGTAATAAGGTTTGCAATAAGGATATTATTTGTCTTTAGGAAATCAAGGTTACAGGGTATAAAGCCCTTACCACTTTAAAATTTATATGGAATCAAGCCAATTGTATTTACTCTGATCATATTAGAGGTAAAGGAGGGGTAGCTATCTTGATAGGAAATAAATGGGCTGACAGGTTGGTTGATAAAGGTACATCTCCCTGTCAGAGAGCTATATGGGCTAAATTTAATTTGTAGGAACAGGAGGTAGGAATCTGTAACATCTATGCTTCCAATGATTATAGGGAAAGATTTGCATTGTCTGAGTGGCTTGCCAATAATTTGCCTGTCATAAAATGGATCTTCATAGGTGATATCAATATGATTGAAAATAAATAGGATAAAAGGGGTTGCAAAAAACATGAATGGAAAGGTAATGAGTTTTTCTTCTGGTCTAAATTTAAAAGGAGATTTCAAGTCAGTGATCTGCTGGACAAGATGAAAAATGAATATAAGAACATATGGTTCTCTTGGTGTAACAATCAATCCTTCAAAAGTAGAGTCTACTATAGGCTGGACAGGATGTACTTCAATAATTTATGGATGGAACTAAAATGCTAGCCAGGTCAAAACCCTATTGAGGTTAATCCTGTAAGCATGTCTGATCACTCCCCAATACATGGGTGTATCTCTTTCAAAACTCAACATCCTCAAAATTATAGGATCATGAGACAAGCCCCTTTCAAACTTAACACTTCCCTGCTGAATGTTGAGGACTCCTTCCAGGCTATCAGGACTTCCACTGTTCTATCCAAATATTGTAATTCCAATCTTTCTGCTAGAGAAAAGTGGAACTCTCTAGTGGACACTTGGAAAAATATGTTTCAACTTATTGGGGTGAAGAGTAAATTGGATAAGAACCAAGAGGATAATTGGTATCAAATTAGACTCAATCATATTGAAGGACAACTTCAAAAGGTAGGGAAAGATTAGAGGTTGGAACAATCACTCATAAAGACTAAAGCTAGACTCAGAAAGATCTAGAATTATAAAACTCAAGGGAAAAAGGTGAGAGCCAAGGAAAGATGGATCAAAGAGGGAGACAAAGGGTCCAAATACTTCTTTAATTTGATTAGAGCCAAACATACCAGAGAAGAGATTATGGGCATCCAATATGAAGGAGGGGTGACTAATAATAATCAAGAAACATTAAGTGTGTTTACAGAATATTATAAGAAGTTGTTATCTTCTGAATATAAAGAGGAAAACATTGAAGCCATGGAAAGATGTATGAAGGTGATCCCCAGGAGAGTATCTCATGAACATGCTAGGAAGCTAGAGAAGGATATCCAAATAGAGGAAATAGAGGAAGCTATTGGAGGCCTAGCTAATGATAAATCATCAGGATTAGATGGGTTGTCGGCTGAGTTCTACAAAAAGAATAAGGAATGGATCTCTAGTGAACTCTTAGAAGTGTATGAAGAAGCATTTGAAGCTGGCTCCGTAGGAGTTAACATAAACAAAGGACTCATTAAAATCCTACCTAAGGATGGAGACAAATCCCAAGTGAAAAACTAGAGACCCATCACACTGTTAAATATCTCATCCAAAATTATTGCCAAAGTCCTAGCTTGAAGAATAAGGGATATACTCAAGGAAGTGGTTTCAGTTACACAAATAGGTTTCATAAAAGGTAGGTATATCCTAGACAATCTCATTACCAGTTGGGAGGCTGTGAATTGTGCCAAAACTGAAAATCAGAATGCAACGATGGTTTTGTTAGATTTTGAAAAAGCTTATGACTAAATAGAGTGGCTGTTTGTGGTTAACATGTTAGAAGCTTTTGGATTCCCTAAAGTTTTCTGTAAATGGGTCAACATTCTATTTAAGGACTCTTCCATTGTTATTGATGTTAATGGTGATCTATCAGAGTGGATTCCCCTTGGGAGATCTATCAAGTAGGGCTGTCCTCTTGCACTAGATTTATATGTCATTGTTGTTGATGCCCTCTCACTCATTCTCAAGGCTTCTGATCTTGGTAACCCAGTTAAAGGCATCTCTCTCCCAAATGAAGAGATGTTTCTCATTGAGTAGTTTGCTGATGACACAACTCTATTCCTAGAGATGGAAGAGAAATTTTTTGACAATGTCATTGATAGGTTGCAATTCTTTTGTCTAGCCTTAGGAGCCAAAATTTATCCCCATAAATCCATTATTCTTGGTTGGTCAGATACTCCCCCAGACTGGCTTCTTAGGAGAGAGTGGAAGTGGGAAGGTCCCACTACCATAGTAAGATATTTGGCAATTCCATTTGCTGTCAATCCTTCTATTAAAGACATGTGGAAATGGATTTATAAGAAGATAGAGTATAAGCATACTAAGTGGCAATCCCACATGCTTTCATTAGCAGGAAGAGTGCAGATTGTCTAGAAGGTACTGTCCTCCCATGCAATCTACTATGCTTCTACCTGGGTGATGGAAAATAACCAAATCAATAAGTTGGAAAGGATCCTAAGAAACTATCTCTGGTCAGATGGTTAAGATAATAGGAAAAGACATTGTGTTAAATGGGAATGGTGTTGTTCTCCAAAAAAATTGGGTGGCCTAGGTATGAGAGATCTTAAAGCTCAAGGATATGCACTAGTAGCTAAATGGACCCTCAAGGCCATGAAAGGTAATGAACCTTGGAAATTGCTAGTTAGAAATAATATTGGTAGAGCCACTATAAAAAAAAGCAAGAATTGGAGGGATGTTCCAATAATGGATCTTATTATGGGGGATGTTGAGATCCAAGTTGCTAGTTCCAAGGCTTTTCAAACCATCTAGAAGGCTTGGTGCCAGGTCAAACCGCTATTGTGCTCTAGAACTGCTATTGGTAAGAGCCCATACTATGTAGTAGTGGATAGATCTATTTGGTGGGGGGTCTATCTTAATGAAAAACCTTTGGCTTTAACTCAATGTTGTTCATCAAAGAAGTGGCATCAAAAAGGGATATCTCTCATCTAGGATATTATTGTTGACAAGTAGTTGGCCCCTTGGGAGGTTCTTAAAGAGAACTTTAATATACCTAATTCTCAGAAGAAATCATACACTCTTATTTCTAAGGCAGTTGGTAAGTTCTTTCTGGGTAAAATTCTGAGATCATAGCAACTGTTTGATTTCATAAAATGGAATGATGGCAATAGCATGGAAAATTTCTCTTGTAAACAAATGTATAACATGCTTAAAGAGGAAAATGGTATTGTGGGCAGAATTAATCATAGTTGGAAGATAGATTGGTCTTCTACTAGATGGAATTTCATCTTTGACTTTTTTTGGCATGCTAAAGTGGAACCTAAAATCCTTTGTTTTCAATGGTTGCTTATGTTAAAAAAGTTAGCTGTTGGTTCTTTTTTGTCTTAGAATGGCCCTCAGGTTGTTTTTTTCTCTTTATGTAAGTGTATTGAATCTTATGAGCATCTTTTCTTTGAATGTAAGTTTGCCAGGTCTTTGTGGGCTAGTTTTGTAGGTAATTTTGTTGTTTGGAACTGTTCTAAATCCTTCTCTTGGTTTGAAGTCATTATGGGATTTGTATTTGAATTTGATTTCAAGTTGAATTCATTTTGGTTTTCTCTAACAATAGTTATTTTATGGTCCATTTGGAGAATGAGGAATGAAGAGATCTTTCAAAATAGGAATCGTTATCTTACTAAGATTTTCATTAAACTCACACATATTTCTATTACCTCTCAAGTTGCAACCATGATAGAAATCTCAGAAGAAAGATTTCAAGATTTTCTAAAGGAAGGGGTGATGATCATCTTCAAAAGGGATGTACAATCTGCCTCTATGATGGACACTCCATAAGAGACAAATAGGGAATCCATGGCAGAAGGTCCTCTGATGGAGAACAGTTAGAGGACTCCTGAAGAAGAAAGCAGGAATGAAGAGCAGCAGGATACAGTCCACAGTGAATGGGAAAATTATAATGTGAATGACAATTGGAACTCTTTGGATCAAGGGAATAGTGAAAGAGGATGGGAAAGTGATACCATCAGAAACAACACCAACGGACGGGATAACTAGAAGCAGTGTTCAGATTCTCCTTTTTTGTTTGTTATACATACGTTATACTTGTAAAGAGGGGTCTCTCTTTTTGGTTTGATACCATCTTTTTGGCCTTATGTAATTACTATGATCTACTAAGGTGCTCTTAGTAGTAATAAAACTTTGCGACTGCTCCCTATGGTTTTTTGTAATTTCTCAGTTGATACTTTATTTTAATATAAAAAAAAATTCTTACCCCTTCAAGTCTTGCCATAGGAGAAAATGTCTCACCATAATCTAGTCCTTCCTCATGTGCATAGCCCTTACACACAAGTCTTGCTTTATTACGAACCACTTCTCCATCTTCATTCATATTTTTCCTGAAAACCCACTTTGTACCAATTAAATTATTGTTTGTTGGTCTAGGAACAACTGTTTATGTGTCATTCTTCTCAATTTGATCAATTTCTTCTTCCATTTCTTTTTCCAGTCTTCACTCTTCAAGGCTTCCTTCACAATTTTAGGTTCAAACTTTGAGATTAGACATGTAATTTCTCTAATCTTCCTTCTAGTTTTCACTCCTACATCTTTATCACCTATGATTTGATCAGAAGAGTGATTCAACTTTACATACCTTGTAATAACCGACTCAAGTCTAGGTGCTTTTTCGTCTTGTTCCACTAGTTGAATCACTTCTTCCTTATTATTTTTTTCAATAGTTTCTTTCTCGTGCGGTTGCACATACACAAATTCTTGATCATTTTCTAGTTCTTGCTTGCTTGTTTCATCAGATTTCTCTAGATATTCATCTACCTTTACTTTTAACTTTCAACCATCTTGTTATTCCTTTTATTTAAACACTTATAGGCCTTGCTTTTGTAGAATATTCCAAGAAAATACCTTCATCACTCTTAAGATCAAACTTTCCAGTGAAATCATCTCTCTTGATATAGCATCCACTACCAAAATTTTTAAAATATTTAACACTAGGTGTGTGACCATACCATAATTCATAAGGTGTCTTATCATTTCCTTTCTTCACTTGTACCCAATTCATTGTGTAGACTGTAGTTCTAATGGCTTTTGTCCAATATGAATTAGGTACATCACCTTGAATCATCATTTTCCTAGTTGTATCCACTATGGTTATGTTGCTCCTTTCAGCAACACCATTTTGTTGTGGAGTTCTAGGTGTAGACATCTCCTTTTTGATTCCATTCTCCCCCCTGTATTGAACAAACTTTGATGAAGTAAACTCTCCTCCTCTATTTGATCTTAACAACTTCAAGATTTCGCTTGTTTCATTCTCCAAAAGTGCTATGAAATCTTTGAACTAGTAGAAAGATTTAGACTTATCCTTCAAGAAAGTCACCCACATCATTCTTGAGTAATCATCAGTAAAACATATAAAGTACTTATCACCATGGTAACTTAGATTACTCATAGACCACATAGATTAGTATGCACTAAGTCCAATATACTCTTAGATAAAAAAGAATTTCTACTAAAAGTAGAACTAGTTAATTTACCCAACTAACTTTCTTTACACATCATGTTATTTGACTTAGCTAATTGTGACAATCCCCTAACTGCATTCAAATTACTAACTTTGACAAGAATATCAAAGTTCACATGACAAAACCTTCTATGCCACATCTAACTATCCTCAACTCTAGCAACCAAACAACTATTAATAGTATTGTTTAGATGGAATAAATTACCTTTCATCTGCCTACCAGTAGTAATCAGATCTCCTGATCTTCCAAGTATGCTTTATACACCACCTTTTAATTCTAGGTGATAACCTTTTTCATTCAACTGGCCCACACTCAATAAATTATGTGTTAGACCTTCTACAAAGTAAACATCATCAACATTTATTTTTCTATTCAAATAAATTATACTTTTTCCTTTTACCAAGCAGGGTGTTTTGTTACCTGTTACCCTAATTTTTCATGTCCCATGTAAAATTTGGCCAATTCCCATCTCAAGGTCTGCTTTTTTATCCTTCCAAGCGCTCTACAAAATTTCATGGCTTTGTCTACTTCCCTCTGGTCTCTGCAACTATTTCTAGGTCCTTGGCTAGGTGAAAAGTCCTTTAAAAAATTCATAAAAATAACAATTGGACCCTTAAAACCCTAAAAAACCCTAGGCCTGTTATAATTCTTTGTTACTTTATCAGCCACTTATGTCCTCAAAAACCCATGTGCGCTTTATTCTCATTGGTCAGTCGTAGGTTCTCTAAGTTCTCCGATGGTTCCCCTTTCTATTTAGCGATTCGGTGATTACATTGGTTCTTTTAGTCGCCAAGTGTTTGGCAGTTAAGTCTGAACATCCCGCAACCCAGTGAAATAGCTAACCTTTCCTCAGTCGTGTATTCGCTAAGTCTTTTGGTAGTCACTTTTGTGGGGTCCTAGTCAAGAAGATCCTATGGTTGTTGTGAATTCGCAACGGGTTTTTCTGACACATGCAATCTTGCGATGGTCGTTGATCTTCCCTTTTGCTCAGCACTTCAAGGCTTTAGTGGGTCCACTACCACGTCATCCTATGTGGAAGCTTGTCATTGGTCAGTTGGTGATGATTTGGAGGTTTTTCAGAGTGGGCCCAGAGGACTCTGTAGCTTTTGAATCTGATGACTGGTGCATGATCTAATGGGTTGTGTCAGAGCCATAAGATTATGCGATGGTCGTCGATCTTGATTTGTTGTCAGAGCTTCATTCGGTGGGTCCTTTCTTCTTGATGTGCTCACATCTGATTGGTCACTAGGTGCATAGATGGATTAGGTCAGTGGGGCTGTGTTAGAGTATCTGTAGGGATGTTAGTAGACTGAAGATCTATGGTTGTTGCTTGATCGCAAGGGATCTTCCAAGCCCTTGTGATCTTGCAACAACCATCCGATTCTCTTTCTATAGGTCGTGGGTCCAAGTCTATCAGATGTGTTGATTTGCTCACGTTTCAATGGTTGCTAACTTCCATGGTGGTGTTTGACTTGTCAAAGATAGGTTTTCAAATGATTTTCAAGTGCATCATGGTCGTTCATCTGTCGGGAAGGGTTTCTCATCGACGATTACATTTTAAAATTTTCCACTAGCCGTTATATTTCAAAATTCAAATGTCTCTGCAAGGGTTTTACGTTCTTTCGACCATGCATGACATCAGGTAGCTCAGGAAATAAAGTCTTAGGACAGTTGTGGTTGTGAGGATGATAGAAGTGACTATTGGCCATCATTGTAGGGTCCTTTGCCGCATTTTCATGACAAGAGGTGCTAGAAAGAATTGGCGCCACCTTTTGAATAGTACATCTCCCAGGGAAATATGATCAAATTTTGGAGCCTTCATGGCTTAGTGGAGTTGCAGGTGGGTTGGTAAGTCAAGGTTGTTGTGCCTGCAGATGTTTTCAGTTTAGAAAGATCAACATGCAAAGAAAGATATGATTTGATCACCAACGTTCTTAGAGATTTTCATAATAGGTGATCAGTACCCTAGGGTTTAATATCATTATTGTAAATCTTGTAACCCTAGTTAGGTTAGTTTTGACTCCTGCCTGCATGCAGTTGAGTATGTATATAATGTATTTTTGGAGCTTTAGGGCTTAGAGTTGGACAATTGTAGAAGAAATTCATCTTTTCTTAAGGGTCATCTATGGTATCATTTCTACCCTCTGGCTTATACAGTTGTAAATCTTTCATTGATGATTCATATATTGTAGAGGTATTTTGTGACAATTCTTCATGTCCTTATGCTTCCTTGTTTGGATCATCTCTTATTGGATCAAAGTATATGATGTTTTTGGTGGTATCTTAGGGTTCTTAATCCCTCTTAATTTCTATAATTGTGTGTGTTATTGTGTTTGATTAGATTTAGATGTTTTTATGGGTATACTTCAGCCCCCTAATAGTCTTGTCTCAATCCTACACCAAGTTGCAGAAGTGAATGTCTGTTTGTAGATCATAAGTTGTGTCTTATGTTTAGGCCCTCCTATGAAACACTTATGAAAGCCTATTTAGTAAGTTGTGACCTACTAGACCTAAGTCTTTCATTGATTCCATTCCTCTATACTGAGATCCAAACCCTAATTTCAGTGTATCACCTAGTAGGTAGTTTTCTTTCAAGTCATTTCCCTTTCAAAGCATTCCTTCTATCCCTTTCCCTCAAAAGTTTTATTTCTTCATGTCTAGAAGAAAATTAGGGTGATTATCCAAGAGGAACCAGCCTAGAACTTGGAGGTCTAATCTCAGTTAGCATAGGTCCCACAACCTGGAGATGATTCCCACGTTATACTAGGTTATCAAGACTACGAGAGGTTGAGACAAGGGTGAAAACTTAGCGTATAACAATTCTGGCACGCCCAGTGGGACTACAAAAAAGAAACTATTGTTTAAAGATTATGTTATGTCTGATATACAGATTGCATAATACAAGCTTTTAGAAGTTGTTCTATCAAGTGTATCTGGTGACTCCACTGATTTCAAAGATCTAGGCCAACCTTGTTTAAGGTTTATGAGAAAGATTGAGACTAGGAGCTCAAAGCCCACTAAATTTTTAGAGTTGCCCTCAAGAAGAAGTCATAAAGGTAGGTCAACCCATAGAATGTCCCCTGCAAGGAGAGTTCAATCAACAGCTCCTGATACTTCAGAAAGGAGACCTTTTCTCTTTCAGTCCAGAAGGAGAGGCATATCTCTAACCAGAGATCTAGAAGAGGATTCAAATCCAGCAGTAAATACAACTCATATAGTTGTTAATCTTTAGATTCCAACTCCTACAATGGCTAGGCAGTTTTCCTTTGCACCATTCAACCAAGGAAGTCCATTAGCATTTGCTCAACATCATGATGTGCCCTTGGTAGCACTTAAGAGTATACCTAATTTCACAGGTGAAGGGCAGACAACTTCTTTTGAGCACATAAGAGATGTGACCACCATCTACAGTATACACAACATAACTCAAGAGGATGTGGCCACAAAATTATTAGTAGCCTCTCTAAAAGGTAAGGCTCTTGAATGGTTTAGTACTCTAACTGTTGGTTCTATTACTTCATGGGATGAATTAGGAGATGCATTAAGTAAACATTTTGAGGATAAATCAGATAACTTGTCTCTAGTTGAGTAGTTAACAACTATTAAGAGAGACCCTCAAGAGAAAATGACAGATTACAATAGTAGATTCCTCAAAACATGGAATAGAATTCCAGTATTAGTAAGACCATCAGCTGACCATGCTTTCCTATACTACTTACAAAGCTTGAATGGTCAAATTTCTATCATGATCTAGTCCATGGGTGGTACTTCTTTAACCCAAGCCTTTGACATAGCTATCAGAGCTAAAAATTATTTAATCCAAGAAGGCATGATTGCTAGAAGGCCTCCAATGCCCATTTTTCCTAGCCTTCAACCCATTACACCTGCCCAAGTACCCCCATTTACCCCTATTCCCACCATATCAACACCTCAGGCCAGTACCAGTGGTCAAGAGCTGAGAACAAGTTTCTCTCAAGAGCTGCAAGAAATAAAGAATAGCCAACAGAGCAGTTAGCAAGAAATGACAAACTTGTTGCAGACCTTGACTAAGGAGGTTACAAATTTGAAGAAACAAGGTCAAGGAATTAGACCACCCTTTCAGCCATAAGGCCAAGGTCCTAATCAGCAATATCAAAATAAAGGATAGCCTTATCAGCAAAATAGGCCACCATACCAAGGAGGCTATCAAGGACAAAGACAAAGTTTTAATCAAAGACCATTCCAACCGTATAACCCTGCACCCCCCAATTCTGCAAATCCAGTGAGGGATATGGTTCCTAGTCAAAATAATATGGATATGGATAATGAATGGTGTTTTCCTTATAATCAGCCTCACAACCAAGCTACATGTTCAAATGGATGGATGAACCAAGCTCTAATGGTTCAAAATGCCTCCCAAGCTCAATCAAAGGCTTCATCTAGTGGGTCAGTGCCTCAACAAGAATCACAAGAGAAAGAGACTGCCCTTTTCAATTGGGAGCAACTAGACTTCAATGGAATCAATGATGAAGTTGCTTTTTTTGCCTATACAAGAGCAAAAAGAAGAGCTCAAGACATGGAAAGAGCAGATTCTAATGCTAAAGCTACTACATCTGTAGATCCATTGCAACAAGTTACTCCCATCACACCTAAGGAGGTTCCTGTCATCACAAGCAAAGAAGGCCAATGTTCCAAAGAGGTGGAGCCCATCATAGTGAAAGCACAACAAAGAGTACACACTATGACACCTTTTAATATTGTAGACAACATGAAGAAGGTGAATGTCACCATGTCCATGTGGGACTCTTTGGATCTTCCAAGACAACCTGAAATTTTGAAGAAGGCCATGATTGAAGTGACAACTCCTCAACCTACAAAAGAAGCTGCAAAGTTAGTGTTGGTTAACACTGATCAAGAAAAGGAGGCTCCAAGTGGAAACTCCAAAGGCAATGCCACACAAGGTAGGAATTTAAAGCCACCTCCCTTTTATGTATCTTTAATCATTGGAAAATCTTTAGTGCATAATTGTATGGTAGATAGTGGAGCTACTAGCACTGTAATGCCCAAGAAAGTAGTTGACTAATTAGGACTAAAATATGAACCCTTCCAAAAGAAGGTTACGCAAATTGATGGATCCTCAGTCAATACTATAGGTGTGGCCAAGAATACCAGTCTAATCCTACATGCTAGTCCTAATTTTTTAATCCTCCTTGATATATACATCATAGATCTCCCTGCATTATTTGCTATATGTCTTTCAAGGGAGTTTACAGCTAAGATAGGAGGTTACCTATCTTCTAATTGGTCTCACATGTTATTTCATACAAGGTATGGGACCAAGGTCACCATTAAGTCAGAACCATTGGCAGCACACCATATAGAGCCATATGTATCCAATACCATCAATGTAAATTGCCCTATATTTGATAACAGTGACTTCCAAACCATTAGTGAAGCAAGCACTAAGATAGAAGGTATCCCTGATATTCTTCTAGATGAGAGAGCTTCAAAGTCCCAAGAAAATATAATCTGGGATTTTGGTTTGGGAAGTTATTTGATACAAGTAAATGGAGCCATAGAACCAAGCCTTCTCAAGGAAGATACTGATTCAGAGGATCAGAGCAATTAGGTTTGGGAACTATTTTTTGATGGAGCAAGAAGTAGACATGGTTCTAGTGGTGGTG
Source organism: Chamaecyparis obtusa (assembly GCA_027943335.1). Taxonomy (NCBI): domain Eukaryota; kingdom Viridiplantae; phylum Streptophyta; class Pinopsida; order Cupressales; family Cupressaceae; genus Chamaecyparis; species Chamaecyparis obtusa. The sequence continues at coordinate 95,195 of BSBK01008538.1, forward strand.
CTATGCTAGTGTCCCCAAAAGGAGAAAGGTATTATACTACCTTTAGATTTAGTTTCTCCTACACTAGCAACACTGTAGAGTATGAAAGTCTAGTCAATGGACTAGAGTGGGCTAGAAAAGAGGGCTTAAGGCCTTAAAAGTTTATGGTGACAATGATTTAGTTGTCAACCAAGTAAGAGGGATAAGTGAAACCAAAAATGATGTCATGAAAGCATACAAACATAGAGTTTGGGATGCAATTGAATTTTTTTGTGCTTTCAATATTGTTGCTATCCCTAGAAAGCTAAATCAAAATGCAGATAGATTAGCTACTGTTGGATCTCAATATGACATTCCAAATAGTGTTTCAAAAGAAATAGATCAATAGCATATCAAGGTGATTTTCAAACCATCTATTCCTGATAATGATGTCAATTGGAAAGTGTTTGACAACGATGAACAAATTTTGCAATTCTTGTTTGAAGAGGATGCTTTTTCAGAGTACAATCAGGATAGTCTATCATAAAACTATGGTGATCAAGTGATACAACTTAAGTCTAATAAGATTCCTAGAGGTCTTGTCACCTTAGAGACTGTCTTCAACAAGGATGATGAAGTTAAGAGAAACAGAGCTGGCCTAGTAGTTCGACAAGAACATTGTGTTGAACTAGAGTTGGAACCAGGTAAGAGCTTACAATTTGGAAAAGTAAACACTGAATTGGAGAAGCAAGCTTATACCCACTTATTCAAAGAATTCAGTGATGTTTTTTCATGGCAATATGAAGACCTCAAAGGTTTTGATCCTACCCTTGCTTAGCACACTATTAAGTTAGAACCAAATGCCAAACCGGTAAGGCAAAAACAAAGGCCTGTTAATCCCAAGCTTGAGCCACTTATGCATAAAGAAGTACTCAAATTAATAGAAAGTGGTATCATCTACCCCATTAAGCATACTAGTTGGTTTTCCAACCTTGTTCCTATCAGGAAGAAGAATGGGGAGCTGAGGTTATGTGTTGACTTCAGGGATCTTAACAGAGCCTCATTAAAGGACTGCCATCCACTACCCTCTATGGAACAAATCTTACAATGTGTCTCTGGATCCGAGAGATTTTCATTATTGGATGGCTATTCAGGATACAATCAGATCTTAATTAGTGAAGAGGATCAATATAAGACTGCATTTACAACCAAGTGGGGAACCATGGCATATCAAAAGATGCCCTTTGGTTTGTCAAATGCAGGTGCTACATTTCAAAAGGAAATGGATATGGCCTTTATGAGCCTAATGTACAAGTTTGTGCTGGTCTACTTAGATGACATAACTATCTATTCAAAGCATGCAGTAGATCACATCAAACATTTGAGGAATATTTTTGAAAGGTGCAGAGAATTTGGGATATCTCTTAATCCCAAGAAATGTGTGTTTGCAGTCCATGAAGGAAAATTGTTGGGATATGTAGTATCCAAAGAAGGGATCATAGTAGATCCTGAGAGGATTGTAGCTATCCTAGAGCTACCCCTACCACATCACAAGAAAAGTCTCCAATCTTTCATAGGAAAGATTAATTTTGTTAGAAGGTTCTTGCCTAACATTGCAGATTTACTCAAGCCCTTGACAGCCATGTTAAAGAAGAGTTCAAATTTTAGTTGGACCAAAGAAGGGAGAGTCAATTTCTAAGCTATCAAAGAGGCCTTAACAGAAGCTCCTACCCTCTTAAACCCAAATTTTAGTAAGGATTTTATCCTTTATGCTTATGGAGGTCATGATGCTATATCTGCAATGATGACCCAAGGAAATTCAGATGGATTGGAGTAGCCTATTGCTTTCTTTAGCAAGGGTTTAGAAGAGTATGAATAGAGATACTCTTTTGTAGAGAAACATGTACTTGCTGTGGTAAAAAGCCTTAAGAAGTTCAGATATTTTTTGACCCATAGCAAGGTACACTTGAAAGTTACTCATCCAAGTGTCAAAGAATTTTTGCTTTCTAAGGACCTAAATGAGAAAAGATCTAGTTGGATCACCAAGGTGATGGAATATGACATAGATATCCAAACCACCAAGCTGGTTAGAGGAAGAGGTCTTTGTGAGCATTTGGTAGAGGATGAAAGTTCAAAGAAATCAGACCAAATAGATGCATCTCCGGTGGTGCATTCTACAGAAGAACAAGCTAGGGCAACTAGTTGGTTGCCTAATATGATCAATTACTTGAAGACAGGACAATGTCCTGTAGGTTTGGATTTAGCAAAAAGGAGGTATTATAGATTACAATCTATTCCTTTTGTGTTGATAAATGAAGTTCTTTTTAGAAAGGATCACAGTGGTGTCCTTCTAAGATGCATAGATTCAAAAAAGATAGCTGATGTCCTATTTGAATTTCATGATGGACCTTCTGGAGGTCACTTTTCTCCTAGGACTACTGCTTTTAAAATCATGAGGGATGGATACTATTGGTCATCTATCTTTAAAGATAGCCATGAGCATGTGAGAAAATGCATCAAGTGTTCCATGTTTGCAGGAAAAGAAAGGCTTGTAGCCTTGCCCCTATAGCCAGTCAAAATAGAGCAACCCTTCATGAAATGGGGTATAGATTTCATTGGAATGATTAATCCTCCATCTAGTGTAGGCCATAAATGGATAATCACTGCAATAGATTACTTCACCAGATGGATAGAAGAAATTGCATTAAAAGAGGCCAATGAGAGTGTTGTCTTAAGTTTTTATGATGATATTGTTCATAGGTTTGGCACTCCTGATTCCATCATATCAGATAATGCATTGGCATTCATAGGCCTCAAAGTCTCAGAGTGGGTAGTCAAGAATGGCATTTACCTAAATACCAGTTCAAATTACTACCCCCAAGGCAATGGCTTGGTAGAATCAACAAACAAGAATTTAATTAGGATAATCAAGAAGACTCTGCAAGACAATCAGAGGGATTGGCATACTAAACTCAGGTCTGCCTTATGGTTAGATAGAATTACTCCAAAGAAGATTATTGGGAATTCTCCTTATATGCTAGTGTATGGTAGAGAGGCTAAGTTGTCCATTTCAACTGAATTACTAGCTTTGGACATGGCCACTCAATATGCCCTATTTGAGGAAGGGGATCCCTTATAGATCAGACATGCTCAGCTCATGGAGTTAGAAGAAGTCAGAGACAAATCAATGCAGGATATGGAATTCCATCAGATCCAAACAAAGAAAATTTTTGACAAAAGAGCCAGGGTCAAGAATTTCAAAATTGGAGATGTAGTTCTCAAATGGGATGAGTTCAGATCCAAGCTTGGTAGACATACCAAATTTGATTCATTTTGGGGTGGACCATTTGTTATAACAGAGTGCAAGGGATCCAATGCTTTCCAGCTATCAAATCTTGAAGGAGTTTCCTTGCCAATCTCAGTAAATGGTTTCCACTTGAAGCCCTGCTTTGAGGTTAATCCCTCTCTATAAATTCTTGTAAATATGTTCTTTTCTGCTTTCTTTCCCTATTTTCTAGGTTAGTTTCATACTTTTCAAGAAGTTCCTGTGCACAAGTTTGTCTCTCTGGTCCTAGTCTTGTCTCTGTCAAAGTTTTTGTGTTCCCAAGGTGACCCCATGCCCAATGAATATGTCAAGGCCACTGGTTTTCCATGTCTAGTAGGCTAACATCCAGCAGAAATCACCAAAATGTTACCCTAATTTTTCATGTCCCATGTAAAATTTGGCCAATTCCCATCTCAAGGTCTACTTTTTTATCCTTCCAAGTGCTCTACAAAATTTCATGGCTTTGTCTACTTCCCTCTGGTCTTTGCAACTATTTCTAGGTCCCTAGCTAGGTGAAAAGTCCTTTAAAAAATTCATAAAACTAGCCGTTGGACCCTTAAGACCCTAAAAAACCCTAGGCCTATTATAATTCTTTTTTACTTTATGGGCCACTTAAGTCCTCAAAAACCCATGTGTGCTTTATTCTCATTGGTCAGTCGCAGGTTCTCTAAGTTCTCTGGCGGTTCCCCTTTCTATTTGGTGATTCGGCAATTACATTGGTTCTTTTAGTCGCCAAGTGTTTGGTGGTTAAGTCTTAACATCCCGTGACCTAGAGAAATAGGTAACCTTTCCTCAGTTGTGTATTCGCTAATTCTTTTGGCAATCACTTTCATGGGGTCCCAGTCAGGAAGATCTGAAGGTTGTTGTGAATTCGCAAGGGGTTTTCCTGACACATGCAATCTTGCAATGGATGTCGATCTTCCCTTTTGCTCAGCGCTCCAAGGCTTTAGTGGGTCCATTGCCACTTCATCCTATGTGGAAGCTTGTCATTGGTTAGTTGGTGATGATTTGGAGGTTCGTCAGAGTGGGCCCAGAGGATTGTGTAGCTTTTGAATTTGACAACTGGTGCATGATCTCATGGGTTGTGTCAGAGCCATGAGATTATGCGATGGCTGTCGATCTTGATTTGTTGTTAGAGCTTCATTCGGTGGGTCCTTTCTTCCTAACATACTCATATCCAATTGGTCACTAGGCACATAGATGGATTAGGTTAGTGGGGCCGTGTCAGAGTATTTGTAGGGATGTTAGTAGACTGAAGATCTATGGTTTTCACTTGATCGCAAGGGATCTTCCAAGCCCTTGTGATCTTGTGACAACCGTTCGATGCTCTTTTTGCAGGTCATGGGTCCAAGTCTATCAGATGTGTTGATTTGCACGCATTTCATTGGTTGCTGACTTCCACGGTGGCATTTGACTTGTCAGAGATAGGTTTTCAAATGATTTTCAAGTGCATCATGGCCATTCATCTACTGGGAAGGGTTTCTCATCGATGGTTATGTTTTAAAATTTGCCGCTAGCTGTTATATTTCAAAATTCAAATGTCTCTGCAAGGGTTTTACATTCTTTCGGCCATGCACGATGTCGGGTAGCTCAGGAAATAAAGTCTCAGGATGGTTTTGGTTGTGAGGATGATAGCAGTGACTGTTGGTCGGCATTGTAGGGTCCTTTGCCATGTTTTCACGACAAGAGGTGCTAGAAAGAGTTGGTGCCACCTTTTGAATAGTACATCTCCTAGGGAAATATGATCAAATTTTGGAGCCTTCATGGCTTAGTGGAGTTGCAGGTGGGTTGGTAAGTCAAGGTTGTTGTGCATGCAGATGTTTTCAGTTCAGAAAGATCAACAGGCAAAGAAAGATATGATTTGATCATCGGCATTCTCAGAGATTTTCATAATAGGTGATTAGTACCCTAGGGTTTGATATCATTATTGTAAATCTTGTAACCCTAGTTAGGTTAGTTTTGACTCCTACCTGCGTGCAGTTGAGTATGTATATAATGTATTTTTGGAGCTTTAGGGCTCAGAGTTGGACAATTGTAGAAGAAATTCATCTTTTCTTAAGGGTCATATGTGGTATCATTTCTACCCTCTGGCTTATACAGTTGTAAATCTTTCATTGATGATTCAGATATTGCAAAGGTATTTTGTGACATTTCTTCATATCCCTATGCTTCCTTGTTTGGATCATCTCTTATTGGATCAAAGTATATGATGTTTTTGGTGGTATCTTAGGGTTCCTGATCCCTCTTACTTTTTGTAATTATGTGTTTTATTGTGTTTGATCTAATTTAGATATTTTTTTCGGTATACTTCATCCCCCTAACAGTCTTGTCTCAATCCTACATCGAGTTGCAAAAATGAATGTCTGTTTGCAGGTCATAAGTTGTATCTTATGTTTAGGCCCTCCTATGAAACACTTATGCAAGCCTATTTAGTAAGTTGTGAGCTACTAGACCTAAGTCTTTCATTGATTCCATTCCTCTATACTGAGATCCAAACCCTAATTTCGGTGTATCACCTAGTAGGTAGTTTTCTTTCAAGTCATTTCCCTTTCAAAGCATTCCTTCTATCCCTTTCCCTCAAAATTTTTATTTTTTCATGTCTAGAAGCAAATTAGGGTGATTATCCAAGAGGAACCAGCCTAGAACCTGGAGGTCTCATCTTAGTTAGCATAGGTCCCACAACCTGGAGATGATTCCCATGTTATACTAGGTTATGAAGACTATGAGATCTTGAGACAAGGGTGCAAACTTAGTGTATAACATTACCAAACCTAACCTCACCACCATCAAATTCTTCTAGCTTTATGAACTTGCTTGTATCATCGGTCATGTGATGTGAGAACCCACTATTAATAAACCACTCATTATTTTGTTCCATGTGAGAAACCTATTCATTTTCTCCTTCTGAGGTATCCTCTTTCTCTGCAACAAACACTATCTCATGTTCTTCATTATTTTCTGACTCTTCATCAGTTACAACTTCATCTACTACAACATAACATTGTTTCTTTCCCTTTTCTCTAAATCTTCTAATTCTCTCTTTCTTCTCACCATTAGGACATCTAACATCAATATGTCCAATCTTATTGCATGAGAAATACATCAAACGTAACTTGCCTTTGTACTTACCGATACCTCTAGGAATTCTTCTTGCAAGTAATGCTTCAAGTTCCTCTTGCTTTCTTTCTTCATCCAAAATGTAGTCAAATTCCTCGTAATAACTTTACATACTAGCCGATTCATGATTTATATCTTTACCCTTATTCACTGAACCCATAGACAAAGAGGCCTTAAAATCTACTTCAACTCTAGGAACACTATTATCAAAGTTTCTCAACTCAAAAGAAATATGATTACCAATCAAACCATCGATAGAGACATTATCTATTATTCTCAACTCATGAATGGTAGAAACTCTAATGGCACAAGTAGGCAGCGAAGTATTCAAAATTTTACTTACCACATCTTCTTCGTCAATGGTACCACCAACACTCTTGATAGCACCAACAACTTCTTTTATCCTTTGACCATATTGAGAAATGTTTTCTCCTTCAACTTTTTTCATTTTCCCTTCAGACTATCTACCCTAGATTTTGGCACATGCTTGTCTCCACCATAGATTAGTTTAAGCTTTTCCAAAACCTCATGAATAGTATCTAAACCATGTATATCAATATATGTAGTGTCAGATAGAGAGTACTTACTATAGCCTCCAATGCTTGCATATTCTCTCACTGCTCCTTTAATTGATTTGTAGTAAGAATCCCAAGAGGAAAAACATATTTGGTCTCAACATGATTCCATAATTGTGACCACATACCTTTTAGATAGATCTTCATCTGGTCACTCCATATTGTTTAGTTATCTCTTGTGAACTCGGGACCTTCTTTCTTCATCATTGTATGTTTTCCCCAAGTTTGTAAGATTATCACAAATAGGACAGAGGCTCTGATACCAATTGATAGCATTATAAGGTCTGCGATTACCAAGAGGAAGGGTGAATCAATAATCTACTAGATCAAAAAATTTCATAATTCATTCAACAACATTCATCAACTTATAACTTGTGTATCAATAAGAAATGAAACAAATGAAACCATCCAAACATGCAACACAAGAACACCGAGATTTTTATCATGGAAAACCTTGGTTAGAGGAGAAAACCATGGTTGGTATTGTTACCCACCAATAATTTTCACTCTTCTTAAATGCATCTCGTTAAAGGCCTAGCCCTGTTAGGAGCTTAAAATGATTTCCTATTAGGATCATACCCTATTAGGAGTCACCCAATTAATGGATTTACCTCTAGCCTTGTTAGAATCTTTAGCCTATTAGGAGTAACCTTATTACAAGATTTCAAATCTTGATTAAAGAGCCACCTGATTAAAGGATTTACTAATCAAGACCTATTAGGATCTACTTAGTTAATGGATTTTCTTACATAACCTATTAGGATTCAATAAGTACAATGATCTGGGTGAAGCACTTCTCCTCTCCTTGTTCAGATCCAATTAAGAACAACACTTCTACTTCTTGCAAAAAATCTTCACTCTTCACTCAACAACACCTTCACATTCATGATCTTCCCTTTCATAGTTCATCATTTTACATATAAATATATTACATGTTTTTTAGGGTATTAGTCAGCTTAAAAATGTACTACATTTGAATTTCATTCATTAAAATCATTCCCACTCGATCCTTGAGCCATGAAACTGTTAGGAATAGTCCCAAGAGATAACTGAGAGGGGGGGTGAATCAATTATCTACAAGATTCAATTATTTATCCAATTAAGTATAGAAGAATATTAAGCATAAAAAAAATATAAGAACACTTAACACAACACCACACTTTTGGTTATGGGGAAACCCAAATAGGTAAAAACCCTAGCGGGAATTAACACCCACTATAAACTGCATTGGATTATAATGATCCTTGTTAGAAGATCTTACAACCCTGTTAGGAGTTTATCTTTACAATGCATTAAGTACAGTGACTTGGTCAAAGGTTGAACCCTGTTAGGAGTCTTTTATAATTAACCCTGTTAGGGGTGAGGACATATTATCTGGGAGCACATTGCTGAAAGGGGTGAAGTTTGCAACCTTTTGTTTAACAGATACACACTATATCTGGATCTTGGTGAATTACGAGTTAGACTTGTTGTTTGGATCACTTCCAATGAATATCATACACCTTCTTAGTCACATAGACCTTCTACTGATGGTTCGATACTTTGCACCTTCTGCTCTGCTTCTTTTTTTTGAATTGTCTACCATGCGTAGCGATCACAACTTGACCGACTATAAGTATCTTTCTCCAAATGATAAAATCAAGTCAGCCTATTAGAACTTCCTTTAAATTGTATTAGATAAACAATATGACTCTTCAACAACATCTCCAACGGCTATACTAAGCACACAACACTAATTAGGACTGTACAACTCCATCTGAGTAAACATGTCACTTTACACTATCGGTTCCACTAAATTAACTGATACTTTCATCTCATGCTAGAATACATTATGCACTCTTAACAAAACATTCTTAACTCTTATCCAAACACTAATCTAAGCATGCATATCCAAATGATAGGCGCAACTACTACAACAATATAAACAATGTCAGCTCCATCTGATAAACTCAGGAAACTATAATTGTCAACTAGAAACATCATAACTCAATTATTATTGCACAAATGACTCTACGTCCATGAACATAGCCTCACTAACATGTCTACAACATAAATATAAATGCACAAGGCTCCATTACAACCATACTGCAAATCACATACTGAACTCTTCCTGGGACTTGTCAGGAACACTTACTGATACAAACAATTGTATTAATGTCTTCACTCAAAATCAACCTCTGCATCTATGATATCATGCTAATAACATATCTAGGAACCATATACTCAAGGCTCTCTCCATTAGGCTTCCACACATGATGTTTACCATATGTTGTCATCAATGAAAAACATATAGTCAGTATTGGCTTGCTGGAAAATCTCCAACAATCTCCCCCTTTGGCATTGATGGCAACATATGGAATGAAAAACACTACCAATCCAAATGTACAATTATTTTCTAATATTCTCCATTTCCTCAACAAAACTCCCCCAAGGATGAATCCTCCATCTATCCTCTTACTATTTTATTTCTTCTTGCTAAATACTCACTCCCCCTTTCTACAACTGTTACACATGAAGTTCTATAATTCTTTTATAACATTCTCCATTTCCTCAACAAAAATCCCCCAAGGATAAATCCTCCATCTACTATTGAATGCTTTGAATATCAGCTACTATATCCTCTTACTATTTTGTTTTTCATGACTATATACTTACTCCCCCTTTGACATCAATGGTAAAGGGCGCCAAAACAAATAAGCACCAGTACTACTCCTAAAGTAGAGTAGTCAACCATTCATCAGTCATTGAGGACTGATGCACTCCTGCAAACTCTAATTAGATTTAGGGAAAGGAACTACTCCTAGCTTCTGCTAGCTGATCTTTTGTACTCACATAGTCCAATTTTACTTCTTTCTCTACAAGTTTCTCTCTTAGAAAGTGATATTTTATCTCAATGTATTTTGTCTTTTCATTCATCATAGGGTTCTTTGACATATTGATAGTGCTATTGTTATCACAATGAATAACAATAGGATAATCAATTTGAATTCCAAAATCTTTTATCATTTTCTTGATCCAAAAAATTGTACAATAATTTAATGCTGCTACTAAATACTCTGCTTCTGATGTGGACTGAGAAATACAATTCTTCTTCTTTCTTGTCCAAGTAACAAGCCTATTTCCAAGAAATACTGCTCCTCCTGAGGTACTCTTTCTATCATCCATGCATCCTACCCAATCTGCATCTATATACACATGAAGTTCTACATTTTTTGAATTAGGATACCATAAACCATAGTCTACAGTTCCTTTCAAATATCTGAATATCCTCTTTACTTCCATAAGATGGCTTTGTTTAGGTTCAGTTGCAAATCTTCCAACTATACCAACTACATTAGAAATATCAGGTCTAGATTGAGTAAGATATATTAGTTTACCAATCATAGACTTATACAAGGTCATGTCTACTGCTGTTGAATCATCTTCTTTTTAAAGCTTGCATCCTATTATCATAGGGGTACTTACTAGCTTGCAATAATCCATCTTGAAATTCTTCAATATCTCTTTTACATACTTAGACTGATTAATGAAAATACCTTTGTCTATCTGCTGCACATTCAGCCCCAAAAAGTACTTGATAGGTCCAATCATGCTCATTTCAAATTCTCTTTGTATTTATTTAGCAAATTCTACACTAAGCTTGTCATTACCACCAAAAATAATGTCATCAACAAATATAGCAACCAACAATAATCCATCAGGTGTCTCTCTGATGAATAAGTTACAATCTGCTACTCCTTTCTTAAATCCAATCTTTTTCAAGTATCCATCAAGTCTTTCATACCATGCTCTAGGGGCTTTCTTAAGTCCATAGAGGGATTTCTTTAGTCTACATACCATATCAGGTCTATCTAATAAAGTAAATCCTTCAGGTTTCTCTATGTAAACTTCTTCCTTCAACTCTCCATTCAGGAATGTTGATTGACATCCATCTCATATAATTTGAATTATTTGAATGTAGCATAGGCTAGAAACAACTTTATGGCTTCCAATCTACTTACAAGGGAAAATGTATCTAAATAATCAATTCCTTCTCTTTGTGCATATCCTTTACATACTAGTCTTTCTTTGTTTCTTACTATTGTTCCATCTTCATTCATCTTCTTTCTGAATATCCACTTGGTTCCAATCCCATTCTTATTACTAGGCCTAGGGACCAATTCCCATGTGTCATTCTTAATTATTTGATCTAGCTCTTCTTTCATTGCTTCATGCCAATCTAAATCATTGCATGCATCTTTAACACTTAAAGGTTAAATCTGTGAAAGTAAGCATACCTCTTCATTAGCTGTTGAACTTTTTTCTTTTGATCTTGTCATGACTTTTCTATTTTGATCTCCAATGATATCTTCCTTTGAATGGTATCTAGATGTGAATTTTGGAACATTGGGTGTGACTCTCTCATCTGAATTTTGTAATTCTTCTTCACTAGTCTTAGGGTCATTGAGTTTAATACATCAATGTTGTCAAACATTTCTTCAACAACTATTTCTCTAGTGGTAGGTCTAGGTTATTCTTCAATCATAGGTGCATAATCATGATATCTTTCTGATGAACTATAATTGATTCAGAACCAAAATGAAGAATCTGTAATTCAAGATTACTGAGGAGTTGATGATTAGATAATGCAAGATGATTAAATCAGTATTATGTTGTCATTGATGTCAACTAGCTTGACAATACTTATCTTGTAAGTTACTATACCGACACATCTGAAGGAAGGTGAAAGAGATGAAGAACATAAATATCTACATGAGGAAGATGTATATGACAAATGAGGATAAGGAATACACTAAGTAACTTGTTGATGATTCTATGACTTGATGGAATTGACTTTATTATGTTGCATTCATCTATGATGAAGAATAGAGTTAAAAGACACAAAGCAATGTTGTCAGTAAATAAAGCATTTCAGTATACACCGATGAAGTGTAGTGTATATTGAGCGCAGTATTAACTGAGCTTGTGTTCACCGATGCATTTCTTTGTTAACCGAGCAAAATAAAAATGAATTAAATGATCAGTTTAGTCGATAAAGTGATGAGTTGTAAAGTGTATGAAATCGAGGTAACAGATAATGTTTGTTATGAAGATTGATGGCTAAAATAATTCAAAAATAATCTAATAGAGCATATTAAAATGTGTTACTGACACATTAGCCGAGGGAACTTAAAGCGGAAAAATCTATGAATATGATTAAGCGGCAAAATCTGATGGAGGAAAAGAAAATGATTTACTCGTCTATATAAGAGATATTGATTTCATTATGCAATGGATGCCGAAAGAAGAAGATACTATAGAATAATCGCGTGGAGAATTTTTTCTGATCATACTGGTTAATGAGAACTGAGCTACAGAATAGTTACCAAGCTACAAAGAGTTATTACCGACAGACAGTAAGTTGATATAGTATTGAATCTGAAGTGTTATATTGGTCTGAAGTATTTAATGAGATGAACATTAATCTATAAACTACAAACTGAAGTTGTATTTAGGCAGATCACCTACTGTTACACATTTAACCATTGTACATAGTTAAATCTCTTAACCAAGTGGACTATGAAAGTCTTTTGATATTTCATTCATAGAGTGAGCATTGTTATCCTGTCAACCCTAGAGTGACTACTGGTTGGATGATAACTTCTGGTTTAAAATCCTCTAACAAGGTCACACCTAACAGTGTGTTTGTAAACCTTTAACAGGGTTGGGTCTTCATCGACCTCACTTCAGAAGAGTGAACAATTTTGGGTTTCCGGTCCCAGGTGGTTTTTCCCTTTACAGGGTTTCCACGTTAAATCTCTTATGTTATGTGTTGATTGTGATATTTTTTTGTGATCATACTTTTCATATTACATGTTAGATTTAATCGGTAATAAATACAGAGTTTAGATTGTCAATTGGTAAATACACAAACAGTGGAAGTATTCTATGGTTACTGACTTGCAGAAGTAATAGAATTGTTTTGGATTATACATTTTGAATTGGGACACTGGATAACTGATTCACCCCCCTCTCAGTTATTCTAATACTTTCTTGAATATAAACTTTTCATCAATCTTAACATGAGCACTTTCAATGATCTGCTTAAATCTTAAGTTAAAACATCTATAAGCTTTGCTTTTAGTAGAGTAACCAAGAAAAATACCTTCATCACTTCTTGCATCAAACTTTCCAATAGCTTCATCTCTCTTGATGTAGCACTTTCTTCCAAAGATTCAAAAGTATTTCACAGTAGGTGCATTACCAAACCATAGCTCATAAGGTGTCTTATCTGCGCCTAGCCTCAATTGAATTCTATTGATAGTATACACTGCATTATTGACCACATATCTCCAATAGGTGTGTGTGACCTTTCCTTCAATCATGATGGTGCGCACTATGTCAAGTATGATCCTATTCGTTCTTTTTGCAATTTCATTCTAGTGAGGGGTTCTAGGTGCACTTAGCTATCTCTTTATCCCATGTTCTTCGTAGTACTCATAAAATCCGTCAGAGGTGAATTCTCCTCCTCTATCTGATCTCAAATATTTTATTTTTAATCCAGACTCATTTTCAACTTTTGCTTTGAATATTTTGAACTTCTCAAATGCTTCTGACTCATCTTTTAAGAATACAACCCACATCATTCTAGAATAATCATCAACAAACAAAATAAAGTACCTTTCATCATAGTATGATCTTGTTTGAGTTGGTTCACATAGGTATGTATGCACTAGATCCAATTTGTTCTATGCGGAATTATGCTTTCTTCTGAATGAATTCCTCACATGCTTTCCCATCACACATTCCCTGCATATTGTATCAATCGGTTTTGCAATGCTAGGAAGGTCTCTTATTGCCTTTACATTTCTTATCTTCACTATGTTGTTAAAATTGATATGACATAGTCTTTCATTCCATACCCAATTGTCATCTACTTTAGCAACAAAACAACTTGCTTCTAAATTAAGTTGAAAAAAATTACCTTTTGTCTTTGAACCTGATGCAATCATTTATCCTTCTTTGTTATTAATGATGCACTTGTTGTCTTTGAATTCCAACTAATATCCTTTGTCAAGAAACTGTCCAAAACTTAGTAGGTTATGCTACAAACCATCAACATAAAGAACATCATCAGTGTTATTATTTCCATCCAAGGTGATAGCTCCTCTACCTATGATAGGTTTAGGAGTGTTGTCTCCAAATCTAACCATGCCACCTTTGTACTTTTCCAAATGTACAAATCTATCTTTGTCTCCTGTCATGTGATGTGAACAAATGTTGTCAATGATCCAATCTATTATGATGTCTTCTTGTGAAATCAATGCTAACTCTTGTGCTTTCTTTTCATCTTCAAGGTCCATTTCATCAAAACTTTTCTCCATATATTCAAGAGCAATGAATCCAATTTCATCTTCTGTTGAATCTTCATCTGATACTCCATCTCCAACATAGTAACATTATTTTGTATACTTAGGCTCGTAATTAGTTTTGAAGTTCTTGACTCTTGTAGGACATTTAGAAGAAAAGTGACCAATCTTGTTACATGAAAAGAATTTGAATGGTAACTGACCTTCATATTTTCCTTTTCATTTCCTTTCTTTCTTAGCAAGCATAGCAATGAAATCATCTAAAGCTTTCTCTTCATCATCATCATCAAAATTACCAGAAGTGTTCAAGGATTTCTTACCATGGACTGAAGCTTTGAAGGTTGTCTCACTTTTAGGCTTTGTCTTCAAACTTGATATCTCGAATGTTGAAATCTTGCTTATTAAGGTCTCTCTTTTGAAGTCTTTTGAAAATTGCATAGTCTCATCTAGGATGTTTATCTTGCTCTCATATTCTGGTGTCAATGCGGTCATCAACTTATCCATTATGTCTTCTTCCAAAATTTCTCCACCATTATTTCTGATTCCTGCAACAGCTTCATTAATCCTTTGATTGTAGGTTCTGATGTTCTCTTCAGGTAGCATCTCCAATGTATTGTACTTTTTATTCCATGTCTTTCTGTGCACATTCTTGGATTGGACATCTCCTTCAAACATGTCTTCTAGATACTTCCATATCTTGTAGGCTTTATCTACTTTCTTGATCTTTGAAAACTCACTGTCAGAAAAGGTGTTGATAAGGGCTTCTTTGGTAATAGCATTTTGAGTGAGCATCTCCTTTTTCTTAAGAGTTGCATCTTACTTTGCAAGATCTGACAAAGAGGGAATCTAAACTTCTTTGGTAGCTACTTCAAATATTTCAAAGGCAATGCACTACAAATGTGTCATCATTTTGTTCTTCCAATCTAGATAGTTCTCTCCATCAATCTTAGGACTTTCTTTTCTAAAGAATGTCATTTGATCAACCTCAAGCTGTTAAAATTTCTCTTTGAGGCACTTAGCTCTTATACCAATTGTTAGGAATAGTCCCAAGAGATAATTGAGAGGGGGGCGAATCAATTATCTACAAGATTCAATTATTTATCCAATTAATTATAGAAGAATATTAAGCATAAACATAATATAAGAACACTTAACACAACACCACAATTTTGGTTATAGGGAAACCCAAATAGGTAAAAACCCTGATGGGAATTAGCACCCACTATAAACTACACTAGAGTATAATGATCCCTGTTAGAAGATCTTACAACCATGTTAGGATTTGATCTTTACAATGCATTAAGTATAGTGACCTAGTCAAAGGTCGTACCTTGTTAGGAGTCTTTTATAATTAACCCTATTAGGGGTGAGGACACACTATCCAGGAGCACACTACTCAAAGGGGTGAAGGATGCAACCTTTTGTTTAACAGATACACACTATATCTAGATCTTGGTAAACTATGAGTTAGACCTGTTGTCTGGATCAGTTCCAATGAATAGCATACACCTTCTTCTTAGTCACAGACCTTCTACTGATGGCTCAATACTTCACACCATCTGCTCTGCTTCT
This sequence comes from Chamaecyparis obtusa, assembly GCA_027943335.1. NCBI lineage: Eukaryota > Viridiplantae > Streptophyta > Pinopsida > Cupressales > Cupressaceae > Chamaecyparis > Chamaecyparis obtusa. Next base: position 111,091 of record BSBK01008538.1, read on the forward strand.
TTTTTTTCAACTGTCTACCATGCTTAGTGATCACAACTTGACCAACTATAAGTATCTTTCTCCAAATGATATAATAGAGTTAGCCTGTTAGAAATTCCTTGAAATCATATTAGAGAAACAATATGACTCTTCAACAACATCTCCAACTGTGTGAACTAAAAATGATCACACTACTATGAATCCTTGAATCCAAGAATACTCAATAATGAGCTCTCAGATATCGATCCACAGCTCTCTATCTATGGAGTGCATGGCTTTCTATGAAGCCCTCAAATTGAACCCATGCAAGTACACCACAGAACGAGAGATTCAAGGAGGAGAAGCAAGAATGCTAATCTCCATTGAATCGAGTTCTTGCATGCAAATGAAACTAATCTATATGATTGCAAATGCAAGAAAATAAACTAATTTATTGAAATGAAGATTAAACTAAATGCGCAATCTAAAATGATGATTTCTAAAGCTCTAATGTTGTCAAGAAAATCTTCAGCATAATGATAATATGAAAATTCTAGATTTTTAAATTGAGAAGGAGAGGGGCTCCTTATATAAGAAACTGATGAAAAGAATGCATCTCCAAGATCAATGTGGGATTAATGCAAAAGGAGGAAAGAAATCTCATTTTTAGAAAGTGTGGAGAGAAAAGGAAATCTCTTTATTTTATTTATTTTTATTTCACTTATTTCCTTTTTTCATCACAAAAGATCTTTTGAGAGGATTTTATTTATTTTAAAAGAATAATTCTCTTTTAATTAAATAAAATAAGGTTATTTACTTAAAAGATGAATATTAATTAAATAAAATAAAATCATTTAATTAAAAAGGGTTTTAATTAAATAAATTTATTTTACTTAAGAGATATTACTTTCAATTAAATAAAGTTATTTTATTTATTTAAAAGGGATTATTTCTTTTAATTAAATAAAATTATTGATGACATGATTAGACCTTAGGAGATTATTGAAATGATTGAAATAGTTATGATTTGATCAAGGAAATTGATTTGAATATATTGTAAAGCATTGATTCAGAAAATTGATATTTGACAAATTGAATAAATAGGGCCCAAAGTCTAGGCGACCATTTTAGGGTGCATACATTTGCCCCTCTTTGACTAATGTGAGGTCGATTCGGGATCACATGCAGTCAAAGAATGGAATTGAAGTGTGAGATTGATTTGGGATCACAAAATAACCCAAATGTGTGTTCGACGAATGGGAACACATCAAGACATAGATAAGCAAACTAAAAAAGACAAGGCCAACACCTGTGAATAGGTAATTGTCAAGTCTCAAATAAGAGATAAGAATCTCAAGCAAGGTTGCCCGAAGAGAAGCAATTGATAAATTTGATAAAGATGAATCAAGCATTGAAGTTTGGTAGGTACTGCCCCCTCGTGATCAAAATTGAAATGAGATAGAGGAGAAACAATAAATTGATAAATTTGATCAAATCAAACTAAAGATAAGGTTCTTGATGTAAGATGAAAGATATAAGAATCACAGAACTAAGGTAGCTTACCAAGAAAGATTATGTCCCAAGGTTGAATTAGAAGAAAAGAAGTGGGGTGAAAGAGAATGGAAGATATAAGTTTGGAAGAAATGGAAAGAAATGGCGAGAAGAAAGAGAATTTGCCTCCAGAAAGAAGATGCCCCAAAATCAATCAACTGTTTAAGATAGGGAATTTCGATTGAGATCATGAAAGAAGATAAGAAAATGAAGATCAAAACGTGACCATAGTTGACTAAAAGTCCACAAGAAAGATGAAGGAAACCCTCTCAAACTCATGATGTAGCCTAAAAGTGAAAATTTAACATGAAGTCTAAATAATGCAAGCTACATGGAAATGCAAAGGTGTACTTTCAATAGGGTAACATAGGATTTTTGTGTTCATCATTCATTAGAGAATGTAAGAGAACTTATTTTCATCATAGGGCCATTATTACCAGACATCGGACGATCACACAATCATCACTAGTAAAAAATGCAACTATGAAGATATGAATGTGATTTATATCGGATTGGAATGTGGAAAGATTCTAACATGAGCATCAAAGACATAAAGGTCAAGATGACTACAATGTTATCTTACCCAATTTAATGTAGCAAAACCACGCTCGTGTCAAGGCATAAATGCCAGGATGACCATGAGAACGGTTGTGCAAAAATAGTCAAGGACGATGCCTTAAATCTCCTAAGTGTGTCAAGGAGACAACAAGAGACACTGAAGAGGTTCAAGACAACACCCACAAGTAGAAAGCAAATAAAAACATGCCCCATGCCCCAAGTCTTCTAGCGATGCATCATGGAGAGACTTATTAGATAAGGACATTCAACGAAAATCAATAACAGTCAGCACACAAAAAAAAATCATGACATATCTCAAGCATTAAGTGTTGCATTTAAAATTTTTAAGTGTGTAAATTGATACTGAGTTCCGAGGGTAAGGATCGAATGCTTGCAAGCAGGTAAGATCACATGACCAAACTAGATAAGACCAAACTGATAAGTGTTGAAAAACACTCGATGTCAGGGGTTGTGTTGAAAAACACAATTGGGTTGGTGTTGAAAAACACCATTTGCGAGGTGTCCTAAAGACAAGCATATCCAAGAGACCAAAGCTAACACAATGATGCCCCTTATACAAAGACAAAGACCAATTCCAAACCAAGGCAACAAGGACAAGGCATGATGGAGAAAGGCTAAGTGTCGAAGATGCATGCTAAGAAATAGGGGTGCAAAGGCCTCAAGTAGTGCACGTTTCTAGGTTTTCACCACTGGAAGAATTTTTTCAGGACTTTTTATAATTTTTTTGTATTTTTGCTACCAAGGCACTTTTTCTTTTTTTTTTGGATTTTTTGAATTTTTTTGTATTTTTTCAGCATCATATATGAATTTTTTTTTGGAATTTTTTTAGGATCAATAAGGTATATACAAAGGATGCCCCTAGACAGAATGGGCATCAAGGATAGAACTTCTTCAGGTGCAAAACATTGATAGGCTCAGGGAGTTGCTCCCCCTCTTCAGTAGATAGTAGATAAGCACCTGTACCAAAAGCTGTCGTGATAATGTAGGGTCCAAGCCAATTAGGTTCGAATTTTCCCTTCTGTTCTCTATTTTGTTGGTTCTTAGGATTCTCTTGCAGGACAAGATCTCCTACTTGGAATTCTCTAGGGCGAACCTTTTTATTGAATGCTTTGGACATCCACTTTTGGTAGACCCTCATATGGTCAAATGATGCTTTACACTTTTCATCTAGAAGTTCTAATTCTTGTAATCTCATGGCGCGATAATCTCCATCTATAACTAGACCTTTGAGAGAGACTCTAAGTGACAAAATCTCAACCTCTAAAGGTAACACTACTTCAGCACCATATTTGAGGGTAAAAGGAGTAGCCCCAGTTGGAGTATGAATACTCGTTCTATAGGCCCACAAGGCTAGGTTTATCTATAGGTGCCAGTCTCTACCATTCTTATGAACTGTTCTGTGTAAAATCTTGAGAATGGTTTTATTTGAAGCCTCTGCCTGACCATTTCCTTGCGGGAAGTAAATGGAGGACCAATGTTGCTTTATCTTAAATCTTTGGCAGAGTTGTGTAAGGTCCTTATTTTTGAACTGACCTCCATTTTCAGTGATGATCTCAGATGGCACTCCATATTGATAGATGATATGGTTTAAAATGAATAAAGACACAGTCTTGCCTGAGGCAACAAAAAGTGGAATAGCCTCTACCCATTTTGTGAAGTAGTTAGTAGCAGTGACAATGAACTTATGTCCACCTGATTAGTTGGCATGAATCTGCCCAACAAGGTCAAAGGCCCATCGTTGAAATGGCCAGTGAGATGTAGAAGGAATTAGCTCCTTACCTGGAGCATGTATCAGGTGTCCATGTTTCTGACATTTTTCGCAAGACTTGGCAAAAGCTACCACATCTATCTGCATCATAGGCCAATAGTACCCCACCCTAATCAACCTTTGAGCCATGGAAAGACCATTAGAATGTCCCCCACTTATGCCCTCATGGATTTCAACTAGCGCTTGATCAGATTCCTCCTTTTCTAAGCACCTAAGAAGTGTCCCATCTAGACCCCTCCTATACAAATCACCTGAGATGAGGGAATGACGAGAGGTGTTATGAACAAGGTTTCTTCTTTTGGATTGGTTAAATGTGTCAGGGATGATGCCATCATGGAGATATGAGTAAATAGCACCATAGCGGGGGGATTCATGAATGACAAGGGTAAAAATGATGTGGCTTTCTTGAGAGTCATAAATGGGATAACGTAGCTCTTCCACCAAGAATTCATATTTGGACTCATGTTCCTCTAACTAAAGAAGTGAAGCAAGGGTGGCCATAGCATCAGCTACTTTATTCTCAGCCCTAGAGATTTTTTGAAAGGTGACAAAAGTAAAGTACCATCTTAATGAATCAATCATTTTTTTGTAAGGTATCAACTTGTCATCTTTTGTTTGGTAGTGCTCATTGACTTGATTGATGATTAGCTGAGAATCCCCATAGATATGTAGTTCTGTGATATTCCACTCTATAGCCATTTTTAGTCCATTTGTTAAAGCCTCATATTTAGCTATGTTGTTTATGCATGGGAAGAGTAACTTGTAAGATTTGTGAATAGTGTACCCATGTGGAGAGACAAACAACACACCAGCTCCAGAAGCATTTTGCATGTAGGAACCATCAAAGAATAGTTTCCAGGATCTCTCAGTCATGTATAGATGATGTTCATCTGGGAATTGACATGAATGGGCATATTATCTTGAATTGGGAAATTAGCCAGTTGATTTGCAATAGCTTGGCCTTTGATTGCCTTGCGCTCAATATACTCTATGTCAAATTCAAAAAGAATCATCATCCATTTAGCGAGTCTACCCGTGAGAGCAGCTTTACCGAGCAAGTATTTGAGAGGATCAATTTTTGCTATGAGGTGTATGGTGTGCACAAGCATATAGTATCACAATTTTTTTGAAGCAAACACTACTGCAAGGCAAGCTTTTTCAATACTAGTATAATTGACCTCATAAGCAACAAGAGTGTGGCTAATATAATATATGGCCCTTTCTTTCCCTTGTTCATCTAATTGAGCCAACAATGCCCCCGGTGAAGATTCAGTAGTTGAGACATACAAAATGAGAGGTTTTCCTAGAATGGAAGGCATTAAAATGGGAGGATTTGCCAAGTATTCCTTAATTTGATCCATGCTCTTCTAGCAATCCTCATTCCAGACACACTAAACACCTTTATGCAAGTTTTTGTTAAAGGGATGCACTCTATCTACCAATTGTGAAATAAACCTCCTTATGGATTGAAGGTGTCCTTGAAAACTCCTCATTTGACTGATATTTTTGGGAGGTGGCATGTCTATAATGGCTTGGACCTTTTTAGGGTCCACTTCTATCCCTTTGGCTAAAATGATGAATCCCAATAATTTTCCAGAAGTAACACCAAATGCACACTTTTTTGGGTTTAATCTTAGTTGAAATTGTTGCATGCGATCCATAATTACTTCTAAATCAGCCAGATGTGTTCCTCTTTTCTTAGACTTAGCGAGGGTTTCGTCCACATAATCTTCCATATTCTTATGCATCATGTCATGGAAGATGGTTGTCATAGCTCTTTGATAAGTAGCTCCTGCATTTTTCAATCCAAAGGGCATGATGTTCCAACAATAAGTACCCCATGCGCATGTGAATGTAGTCTTTTCCTGATCCTCAGGAGCAATCTTGATCTGATTATACCCAGAAAAACTATCCATCAAGGAATAGATTGCATAGCCCGCCGTCATGTCCACTATCATGTCTATGGTAGGAAGTGGAAAATCATCCTTTGGGCATGCTCTGTTAAGATCTTTAAAATCTATGTAGATTCAGATGGATTTATCATGTTTAGAAATAGGTACAATGTTGGAAATCTAGTCAGCATAGTCTATGGCTCTAATGAATCCTGCACCAAGGAACTTTTCTAATTCAACTTTCACTAAAAGAGCTATATGAGGGTGCATTTTTCTCAACTTTTGTTTGACTAGTTTCACACCTGGAGCTATGGAAAAATGATGCATAATGAGATTAGTGTCCAACCCTGGCATGTCTGAATATGTCCATGCAAAATTAATTTTCTTCTTTTGGAGGAACTCAGTGTAGGATTTCTTTTCTTGAGGTGATAAAGATTTAGCCAAGTGTACAATTTTGGAGACTCTTCTCTGCTCAAATTAAAAGCTTCTATAGGTTCAACCAATACTGATGATATGTCCTGAAAATAGCTTGGGAGACTATCAAGTACCTCATCTATAGGTGCCTCAGAGAGGTTTTCACCCTTGGATACGTCTTTTATTTTTACTTTTTTTGGTTCTGACACTGCCACACAGTGGTTTTCGCCATCAGAATTCTTATTATTTTTTTCTTTTCTTTTTATCTTGTGACTAAGGTACTTGATGTCAAGTTTTGTCATACTAGTAGCCAGTTCACTGGTGGAAGAGACTACAGGTTCAATGGCATTTAGATAGCAGGTGATCTCATAGTCATTGTGAAATGTCAAGAGTTGAGGCTCTTGATAACGTTGAGACCAATCAATAAGGTTGGGGTCAATAAGGGGTAGGTTAATGACTGGTTCAATATTAAGGATATAGGTGATGTCATCTCTGGTGATCACAAAATTGGAGTCTATCAAGTATCCCTCTAAGGTGCCTAAATCAAGATTTATCCTATCAAGCGAAGAATCATCTACTAATGTGACATGTGGGTTCCAATCTTCTAATCTGACACACAACTCGTCAGCTACGTCAAGTTGAGAACTATAAGCTTGGATAACATCCATATCCAAGTCAACTGTTGTGTTTGAGAGTGAATCCCATTCAAACTCATGAGAGTCTATTTCTGAATTATTGTTGGGGCCTCATGATTTTGAAGCCTCAAGGTTTGGAAGAGTTTCCCCTCCTCTAACAATTTGTTCAATCACAAAATTATTTGAATTATCACCATCCATTGTAGCTAGGATGGAGACACTATCCATAGTCAATCTAGCATTCATATAGTCACTATCTGTCATAGCTGGGATAGGACTATCAATTGTTAAATATCTTGAATCTCCCTAGAGGAGATTTGTTGAAGGTACCCAATAATCTATCATGTCTTATTGATTTGTCAAATCTGGTACATATTCTATGTCATCTTTACTATCCCGCCTATCATGAATGGGGATAGTGCACTTGTTATTGTTCATAAAGCCTAGGCCAACCGGTCTCTTAGACTTACGTCCAAAAATATCATGATCGAGTGGTTCGGCTCTAGCATCTAACCTATGACTAAGAGGGCCATATCCTGGATAACCCATCTTCTTGAAAAAAGTATATCCTTTCCCATAGGACTTAGGAGAGGGGGAGAAATTTTCATTGTGCTGGTACTTCTCCTCTTTGTATATCCAATCTTGAATAGCTACTTCCTCTTTTTCATCTTATATTGGTACTGAGGATTCAACAAACGTGTCAAATAGTGTCATTGCCGAAGAAGACGGTTTCATCTCCTGTGAAGGCTTTCCATAGGTCCTAGGGGAAACAAGCATCTTTGCAAAAGAGTCAAGTTGATACCCCCCCATGCCAAGGTCTAATGATTTAAACTTGTCTTGACAGTCTGCTAAAGTTGCTTGATAATCCTTTGCTTCTCGATTAACAGGGACATGAACATTAGCTGAGATTGAATTGACTGATAAGGTGTTATCCCCTGGTATGAAAATTTCTACTCCATTGTAGGGGAACTTAGCACACTAGTGGTAGGTAGATGACACTACCTACATGTCATGAATCCATGCTCTACCCAATAAAATGTTGTATGCAAGGGGTCTAGCATCAACAATTTGGAACAAGATATCTTTTTCAACTGGGCCAATCCTGACAGGAAGGACAACCAACCCCTTAGAACTTTGTTCTGCCTCATCATAGGCCTTTATAGTGATCTTCTTTCTAGTGTCAATCACTTTCTCTGAATATCCCAAAGTTTTTAACAAACTTAAAGTATAAATATTTAGCCCAACACCCCCATCTATCAACATGCACATGACATGGGTTTTATGAATCATTACTTCAATGTGAAGGGCAAGATTGTGTGGATGGCTTAGGGATTTGTCACCATCTTCTGAGAAAGAGAGGTAATGTGGGCTAGTAATGTGATTCACCATGCCTTGAAATTGGTCGACATCTAAATTGTTGGGAACATTGGCTATGCACAAAGCATCCTCAAGGACCTGTTTGTGTCTTGGGGACAACTCTAAAAGCTCCAGGATTGAAATCTGAGCTGGAGTTTTCTGTAACTGATCTACAAGATTGTAGTTTGGTTTGGGAGTAGTGGTGGACTTTGTGGTGACATTCTTGGATGCCACTTGCTTGGGTTTATTGGATGGACCTAAACTAGGACCTCTAAGAATGATAGGGCCTTGACTCCTGGTAATGGCATTAAGGTCTTGAGAAGATAGCCTAGAATGAGGACCTCTCAGCACCACAACAGGTTTTTTGTCAAAGATAGGGGGAGAGTCATAACCATGTGGGTCCTTACTCCTCATCATATTAACACTTGGCTCCACAACTTCAAGCATGTTTACCACATTTTCTGTCGTTGTGTAAGTGTAGTTGATTGTAGCTTTGTCATTCTTTGATTTAGAGGTTTCCCCCTTTTCGTAATTAGGAAAAGGTTCCTTAAAATCCTTATGATAAGCATTGGTATTTAGACCATCAACTCGAAGCTTTCCACTTTCTATGAGATCTTGGATGATAAGTTTTAATCTCCAACAATTTTCAATAGTATGGCCAGCGCCATTGTGAAATTTACAGAATGCCTTGTCATCCCACCAATGTGGCTTGGGTTCAGGAATGTGAAATTTTGTAGGATCCTGAGGATGTGTAAAGTTGTTAGCAATGAGAGTTTTGATAACATCCTCATATGACTCACCCAATTTGGTAAATTGCAGCTTCTCCTTTTTGGGCCTCTCCTGATATCTTGGTTTACTTTCTTACTGTGGAGGTGCATTAAGCTTCATGGCTTGCACAACACTAGTCAAATTAAGAACACCTTGATCTCTTGATTGGGAAGAGTCCACAACTCTATCATTGACAACTTGTTTTTTCTTGTTCCAACTATTGTTCTTCCCTTTATCCTTGTTGTTGTGTTGACCATTGTTGCCATTGTTGCTATGTCTGGTCAAAATGCCTTGTTCTCTTAGGACATCTTCAATTCGACATGCAGTTTCAACCATGGGATCAAAGGAATTGAAGACTATCTTTTTAATCTCATATCTCATTTCAGGCACCAAGTTATTGACAAGTATGTCAATCTTTTCATCCTCATGGATCATCCTAGGATACCGAGAGCACTATCTCCTCCACCTCTGTAAGAAGGTAACAAAGGGTTCTCCTTGATTTTGTTTCAAGTTGCATAGGTCCAACATAGTAACAGATCTTGACAGATTATATGCGAAGTGTTGGATGAATCTATGAACAAGTTCTCTAAATGTCTTGACGGGGGGAGTGATATTGGTAAACCATTCCATTGCTTGTCCTTTAAGACTTATAGGGAATAACCTCATCAAATAGGAGTCATCCTGATGAAATTCAAAGCTCATAGTATAGAACTAGTGCACATGGTCATGTGGATCACCACTTCCATCATATTTATCATATTGAGGGAATTCCACCCTCCTTGGAAAATCCTTCATACTCACACTCTTGTCGAATGGATTAGGACAAATCAAGTCTAGTGAGAATGAGCTCTTAGGTTGCATCATTTTCTCCATCATTTGCTTCATTTGGTGGATTTCTTCCTCTTGAGAGGGATTTTGATTTTGTATTTTGTTGTCCACATCAAAATTATAAGGGACTTTGGCACCCTTGTTGATTAGACTTTCCAAGAATTTATCTTTGTTTTGTTCCAAATACCTATCCACATACTATTGGAAGATAGGCTCTTGTTGCATTCACATTAAGTCTTGAGTATCAAGGTCATAATGTGAGCTACCACCTCCATGTTGGGAACCATGATGTACATGTTGGGAGTGTGGTCTTGAGTTTCTGGGAGGGGTTTTCCTCCTATAGTGATCATACTGAGAGGCCCTTCTTCCTCTAGGACTAGGAGATCTAGAAGGGGTTCTTGACCGCCTTCTACTTCTTGGTTTTCTGGAAGGGCTGGAGGGAGGAGAATTATTTCCACTGTTAGCACCCCTGTTGTTGAATTAAGTGTTTAATTGTTGGGCTAACAGCCTATCTTGCTCCTCTTGGAATGCTTTTCTCTCTATGTCCAACAAGGCTCGTTGTTCCTCTTCTAGAAGCCTAAGTTTTTCTTCTTTTGCAGCTCGTTCATTTTTTGTAGCCTATTTTTCCTGCTCAATTCTTTTTAGCCTCTCACTTGTATACCTTGAGGTATTTTGAAGTGGCAAACTTGGTCTAGACTGCTTGAACAAGTCATTGGTATACATTGCATTGACATGAGCACCACTAGGTTCATTGTCTTGGTCTTCATGTTGTGACCATTGTTCTTGGTGAGCTCATCTCTTATGCCTTTCATCCCTTTGATGAGCATCAAAATATCTAGCATTAATGAGGGGTGAACCAGGTTGATCATCATGAGAAGAATTCCCAAATATAATGTTGTTTTTGTGTCGTTCATAGATGTCATCAAGAGTTTGATCCATGGTTTCCCTCTCTCGCCGAGTCATGGTGTAACTCATATCCATACCTAAGTGGGAAGGTGCTGAGGGGGTACTCAACTCACTAAAATGGCTCTTCAGGTCAAACTAGGTTTTAGACTTACTCCTAGGTGACTGGTCAAATATTGGTTCCTTTTCCTTTCTCTTTAGACGAGTCTGAACTGGGGGTAGTTGGTTGAAGACTATTTGAGGTCGCTTTCCCTGGCTCACTTGATATCTTGTTGTTACTAACATGAAAGGGAGAGTTCAGGGAAAAAAAGACAATTCTAAGAAACATCAATACCAGACTAGGATAGTAAAGTTTTCTCTTGTCCGAGAGAGATGGTGAAATAGAATTATTGCAAATAGGTGCAAACCAACACTACCACAAAGGTGCTCAATTTTTGGGTGAATACCCTAGCACATATGGATTAGGAGGATGACTTACACAAATTATACTGAATTTGAATTTTATGAAAATGGGTGGACAAAGAGATTACTAGCACTCTCCAAGTGTGTTATCAAAGAGTCAAAAAATTTATCTATTTGACAGGAACAATTCCTAATTTGTCACTCTCAAGAAAAATCTCTTATGGGATCAAGGATCACTAACTCAAAAGGTCAAAAACACAAGAATCCTAAATATAGAACAGGTCTCTAAAACTGGGACAAGTCACCTAATCTGACTGGGACAAGTCACCTAATCGAAAAACTCAGGATTTTAGTTTCTTGTTCATTTTCAAAGATCAAGTAAGTACATCAATAGATTTTTATCATTGATCAAGCACATAAGACAGCAATCAAGGAGTTCAAGCAAGCAATTGTCTTCAAACAATGAGCAAGGGGCAAAGCAACCTTGCACATGAACAAGAATAGTGACTTAGTATGCTACTCCTTAAAGATTCTACTTGTGTATGTTCTTGAAAATGTTTTAGCAGGCACTTAGAACACAACAACATCCATCAAGTTGTCTATAGGGATATACATGAATTTTCTAAAAGGAGTCCTCAATATACGCAAGGTATGTGAGGCACAAATCCGTAGATGAGAAGAATCTAAAATCACACAGCCGGGGGGAGACGGTAACCCAAATCTCCTCCTTCACTTCTCAAAGGTATAAAGTTCTTTGAGGCTTAGCCAAGAGTGAAATCTAACTCATTCCCAAGAGAGGTGTCTTTGGATTCACCTCCCGATATTTATACTCCGCCGGAACATGGGAGTTAAGGTCATCCCTTGAGGTGATGAAATCCCCAAGCAGGCCTTCTAAAAATAAAAAAGTAAGTAATTCACTATCAAAAGTATTGGAAAGAACTAAAGGTGGTACATTTAACCCTTCAAGTAAATGTGAGGTGAGTCCAAAAAGTGGTGCATTTAACTCCTCACACAAAGTCAAAGTGAGTCCACACCTTATAACACTAATGAGATCAAGAAAGCACAAAATGGGAAAAACTTTATGGAACACTTAACGCTCTTTTCAAGTAGACCCCTCCCCTATGTATGAATGCTAACCTTGCATCCAAAGGGCGGAAATGAGGGGTGATTAGAAATAAGCGAGTCCAACAACCCAATTTAGCTAACAAGATCAATCAAAAGTACTCTAAGATTGCTTATCAATACTACTCATAAGCGCAAGAGGGTTTGAATCATGGATTATTTAACTTTCCAATTAAACATGAAGTGAGTCCACAAAGTGGTGCATTTAACTCTTCATGTAAACCAGGAATGAATCCATGCCCTAGATTACTCAATGAGATTTTTTGATATTGGAACCAAGAATTACTTAATGTTTAAACACAAGCATTCACTTAAACACAAACTTGTATGAAAGCAAATCTATGTTCATTCATTTCCCATTAAGAGCATTAATTTAAATATGTTCTATGAAAGCATGTAACACTCAAGCCAAACACATGAGAGGTTCATTTTTAATCCCAAAGTCCAAATGTTGTAGAGATGTAACAAAATACCTCAAGTCCAACGCAATGCGCTTAGTAGATTTTACCCTTTTTTTTTTGTTTATTTTAAGATTTTTCCATGAAAGCAAACCATGAACCTTCAAATGAACAAGACAAGAAAAAAAGCAAACAAGATATGCAATGTATATCCAACTTACACAAACCCTAAGATGGTTAGATATGAAAATCAATTGTTAGGAGTTCGATTTAACATATGTAACATTATTGTCTTCAAGATAGTCTTTAAAGATTGATTTATTTGACCCATAAAATCACAATATTAAAATTTTTGGAAAGAATGAAGTTGTTAGCCAACATCAAGAACTACCATTTCCAAAAATTACAAGGTCTTATGATTCCATTTGGTTCCTCAACCAACAACCTTTTTAGACTGTAATTTTTCTGTCATAAATCAGATTTAAAACACCAAACCCTGCCTAGGGAATCACATATCTTTCTCAAAAAGAATCCAAATGAAACCAAAATAATTTCACAGTAACTATTAATGAATCTAATTTCCAAATATGTAAGCCATTTATTTTTCCCATTCATAAATCATTTTCTAAGAGCAAATCATTGCCTGCAACTCCAATGCAGATTGTTAAAAACCAATTTTCACTCAAATGCCCATAACTTTCAGAAATCTGCATAAAAATGACTCAAACTAAAAGGAAATGAAAGATAATTCACGTATATTTCCAATGAATATTATTATAGGTCCTGATTCTTCACAATTTGTCCGTACCATATGTTTCAATCTGACTATATTCAGAGAATCTCAAATCTGCAAATACCCACTTTCACCAAAATGATCATAACTTATTCATTTCTTTATAAAAATGAACCAAACCAAAATCATGAGAAATAGGATTCATCATTCTATCCATCCATTACTATATTATAGGGTTTACAGGCTGTACATGGCCATACAAGGCCTAGAACCAACACTAAAACTGAAAAACCAATCAAGAATGAGGCCAGAAATTCATCTTTTCTACCCCACAGTGGGTGCCAAAATGTGTGAACTAAAAATGATCACACTATTATGAATCCTTGCAGCCAAGAATACTCAATAATGAGCTCTCGGATATCGATCCACAACTCTCTATCTGTGGAGTGCATGGCTTTCTATGAGGCCCTCAAATTGAACCCATGCAAGTACACCACATAACGAGAGATTCAAGGAGGAGAAGCAAGAATGCTAATCTCTGTTGAATCAAGTTCTTGCATGCAAATGAAACTAATCTATATGATTGCAAATGCAAAAAAATAAACTAATTTATTGAAATGAAGATTAAACTATATGATTGCAAGAAATAAACTATTTTATTGAAATTAATCTATATGCAATACAAGAAATAAACTACTTCACTAATTAATCTATATGAAAATTAAACTAAATGTGCAATCTAAAATGATGATTTCTAAAGCTCTAATGTTGTTAAGAAAATCTTCAGCATAATGATAATATGAAAATTCTAGATTTTTTAATTGAGAAGGAGAGGGCTCCTTATATAAGAAACTGATGAAAAGAATGCATCCCCAAGATCAATGTGGGATTAATGCAAAAGGAGGAAAGAAATCTCATTTTTAGAAAGTGTGGAAAGAAAAGGAAATCTCTTTATTTTATTTATTTTTATTTCACTCATTTCCTTTTTTCATCAGAAAAGATCTTTTGAGAGGATTTTATTTATTTTAAAAGAATAATTCTCTTTTAATTAAATAAAATAAGGTTATTTAATTAAAAGGTGAATATTAATTAAATAAAATAAAATCATTTAATTAAAAAGGGTTTTAATTAAATAAATTTATTTTACTTAAGAGATATTACTTTCAATTAAATAAAGTTATTTTATTTATTTTAAAAGGATTATTTCTTTTAATTAAATAAAATTATTCATGACATGATTAAACCTTAGGAGATTATTGAAATGATTGAAATAGTTATGATTTGATCAAGGAAATTAATTTGAATATATTGTAAAGCATTGATTCAGAAAATTGATATTTGACAAATTGAATAAATGGGGCCCAAAGTCTAGGTGACCATTTTAGGGTGCATACACCAATGACTATACTAAGCACGCGACACTAAATAGGACTGTGCAACTCCATATGAGTAGATGCGTTGCTTCACACTGTCGGCTCCACTAAATTAACTGATACTTTTTTCTCATGCTGAAATACGTTATGCACTCTTAACCAAACATTCTTAACTCTTCTCCAAACACTAATCCAAGCACATATATCCAAATGATAGGCCCAAGTACTACAACAATAAAAACAATGTCGGCTCTATCTGATAAACTCAGGAAACTGTAATTGTCAACTAGAAACATCATAACTCAATCTGTACTACACAACTGACTTTGAATCCATGAACATAGCTTCACTAACATGTCTACAACATAAATATAAACATGCAAGGCTCCATTACAACCATACTTCAAATCACATACTGAACTCTTCCTAAGACCTGTCAGGAACACTTACTGATACAAACAACTGTATTACTATCTTCACTCATAATCAACCTCTGCATCTATGATATCATGCTAATGACATATCTAGGAACCATATACTCAAGGCTCTCTCCATCAGGCTTCCACGCATGCTACTTACCATATATTTTCATCAATGACAAACATACAGTCAGTATTGGCTTGCTAGAAAATCTCCAACAAAAACATATTATCAATCTAGAATATTCTATTACAAATTCAAGTTGTCCACAAGATTCATCACACATCGATTTAAAATAAGAACAATCAAACTTTATTTGACTTCCCCAACATACTTCCAAAACATGATAGATTTGATCACCTCGGACATTGAAATAGAAAATCAACATTACACATCTATTATGCCACATCACCTTGACACCTAGATAAAGAAAACATCCACTGCAACTGATTGCATCACCACCACTCACTGATCTAACACCAACTATTCAAACTTGTTTGAAAACATTTTTGTACCTTGCACAAAATGATCTTCTATCAACTAAAATGATGTCGTGTATTACTCCAATCCTATAGCAATCATAGTATCATTAACATATCCTAGTCAAGATAATCATATCATGACCATAACACTTGGATCCATACTAATTTGATACAACAATCAAATCATTCATTATTTGTCACTATCTATTATTATGTCTTCCCTTTTTGTCTTCAATCAGTCATAACTCTCTGCATACTTATTTCCATCCACTATGGTCATACATACAACAACAGGAAACATCACTGAGTCTTCCTCTCCAATGCCTTTACATACTCACCGCACATTGGATTCAATAACTCAAACACTTATCAACTCACCGTCAACCAGCATAGTACTTAGTTAACATCAATGACAACATAATAGCTGATCTTCCTATCATAAAACCTATACCAATCAATAATCAATAAAGATCTGCATCAGTTATACCAACAATAGTTTTTTCTACTTCATCTTTCTCCCTTTCTACCTCCTCGTATTTCCTTCTTGCTTCTGCAATTTTCTCCTTGGTAAAACCCATCCTTTCACCTACTATTCCTAGTTCTCTTCTCACTCTCTGATCTCTTATGGTTTGGTTAAGCTCTAGATGGAATTTTACACTCTTCTCCTTATAAGTACCAAATCTCTCTTCTTTAGGACCATTTTATTTTTCTAACATATCTTTCACATAAGCTTTAAGTAGAACAAGATCTACTTCATATACCATAGGCATGATCCAAGAAGTCCTTGGCTCAACTACCTCTGCTAAGAATTCATCTATGTATACCATGAAACAAATAGTGTCTTCATATTTATCTACAATCTCCCTTGGAATTTTGTATCTTCTTTGCATTTCCTTTTGAAAGGCTTTGAAGTATCCCCACATCGTTCTTGTCACCTATTTCCTATCTTGCATAAGATAGAATTATCTAACCTAAATTTCCATTGGTATATCCTTCTTACATGTGATATTTCCAATTATGGGAAAGTTCATTAAGTAAAAGAAAATATGTATAATCAGTGATCCATACTTGAATATTTGTTTCTTATATTTCTTTATCAAATTATCTAAGAGTTTCACTCTTAGAGCTTCACATATGTCATACTATGCATTCTCCTTAACCATTCAGTAAGCAGTATAAATTATGGTACTATAAATAGATTTTTCCCTGCTTGATAGATACACTTTATATCCCAAGATTATCAATGCAAACTTGACATCACAATGCTTTATATCATTCACTATCATGGCTCTATTAACCCATTGTGATTCTATCAATTTTGTCACTATATCATTCTTGATAGTCCTTAGGGAAATAACTTCTCCATTGGAATTGAAACTAGTTACAACTTCCAACACTTCCTTAGTGATCTTGTATGATTTATCTAGCCACATGAACTGATCATGCATCCTAATAAGAACATATCTTATCCATTCTGGCTCATCAAAGGTGTGAAACTTCATAACTTGAGCTATTTTCATGGTTTCCTATGTTTTGAATTCTTCCTTCAAATTTCAATTATCACACAGGGATGCATACATCTTATCTATTGAATCTTCTCCCAATTTCTAAATATTATAGTGGATATATGTCATAATGTTCTCGACATGCAATAGTTCATAAGGTACACTTTAAAATGCACCGACGAGATCATATTCTATATATTTATATGGATTTTTCTTAAATTTAGGTCCTAGCCTATCCTTAACATCAATATCCATAGGTGTATCCATGATCTCAGATTCAATTTACCAAGTCACAAAGTGATAGGAGTATCGACTGACTTTGAGTCAATGTAGTACGTGCATAAAATATCATTGTGTTTCTTCATTATCACTTAGTAAATATTAGTTCCTTATTAGATTCATATAGGGGGTGGCTTTAGGTCACAACATAATCCATTACTAACAAAGTGAACATACTCACACTTTAATAATTATATTGGGCTCATATATAGGTGTTTAATAATTCAACTTGTTAATCTTCAACTAGATATGCTTGAACCATCCTTTTTCCATTGAAATATCCATGTGAACTACATGTTCAATGCCCCCACTATTAGATTGCCTCATTCATGAACATTGTGTTAGTGTGTGTTATCTTATTTACAATGTAGCTTCACATTGTGTTTCATAGCTCTCCTTGTCCTCCTTATGGTCCACATGATAATTTTTGGTCTTCATGTTAACTTACATGTATCCTTTCACAAACCAATTGTCACATGGTTCATCCATCCTTTTACATATAAGGTGACTACTCTATTGCAAAAATCTCCATGTATTTTTTGACAAAACCAATTTCATTAAATATATGATTTGTTTTAAAAGGAATTATACATAAAATTGGTTTAAAGAAATTATGAATTGATCAAACTCTTGGTAAGCATATCAATCATATATATCCAAAATAGATCCACACAAGTTTGTCAATTAATTAACTCGTGCATCCATGATGTGTATTGTTGATGTTAAGTTTGATTTCTCGTAAGCCATGTAGAGATCTCACTAAAAATATGCTTAGGGAGCTTAATCTATAAATCTTCATGTATATTATTAAACGATTTCCTATCACACTATTATCAGATCTTTACTTTTTGCTACAAATGTTTATTTGATAATATCGACTATAAAGAATAAATACATTTTTTATCAGATCTTTAATTTTTGCTACAAATATTTATTTGATAATAAATTAATCAAAATTTGATAATATCGACTATAAAGAATAAACACATTTTCTATTCTTGGTAGGAGTTCAAGAAAGATCCATTGAGAAGGAGTTCAAGACATGTATATAATTTTGTGTTGACTATTTATGTAACATGGACGAATGGAGGGAGAGTAGGTAGTTCAGAGCTAAACTATCTAGATTATTTTCCAGCGATAAATAAACTACATCTAGGATGGATAGACTTGTGTTAACTAAGTGACTCATACAATCGGGGGCTCTTCCCATGCGCCACCCTTTTGCCAACCAAAACAAAGGGGAAAAAGGGTTGGCAAAAGGGGATTTAGAGAGTTCTAACAATGAAACCAAAATTTTAACCACTTATGTTGTGTGAATCAAACCATGGTTAATGAATTTTTGGTTTGTGTATTAGCCTACATGTTATTCTCTCACTTGAACCATACTTTTTTATTTTTAAAACCATGTATCATCTATGCACTATGAGATTATGGAAATGCAATGCTAGACTAACAAAGACATGTGTGCAAAAGAGAAGAAGTATAAATTTATGCATTCTCATTCAATTTCGTATCTATTATATTCATTACAATCATGGAGTTTTATAGGCTCACTTTTCCCCATAACTAACTATAGTTTTCATTTGCATGTTTCAACAACTGAAAAAATTACAAGAGTGTACTGCACACAACTTTATTTAACTTGGATACAACTTTGTATGCTCACATTTGTTCATGTATAATTCAACCTTAATGATACATGAATACCCAGTCATGTATCGCGTGGCATAAAAAGACCATACAATGTTCAATGATTTCCTAGTATGACCTTTTTATTTAACTTGGATACAACTTTGTATGCTCATTTAATTAACTGATACACGTGATTGTGCTTTAGCTCTACCCAAGTATTACAAATGACATAATGTGGATGGTTGGCATTTACAATGCCCCCAAGGAGCTTCTCATAAAGAGCTTGGACCAAAAAATTTCTTTGATGACCAATCCCCATAAAGATTTGAAGAAATTGAAATAGAAAAATCTTAGAAATTCTACAAAGATGCAAGTGTTAGAATGTGTATAAGTAGAAAATATATGTTACAGTTCATTTCAACAATTAGTATATTATTTATATTTTTTATTATCATAATTACAATTAGAAAATTAAAATATCTACATTTGTTGATGAATTATTTAACTTATTGAATTTAGTCTATTTTCCAATTTATTTCTATTATAATTTGAAATTGTTAAATATAATTTTCAACAATTTCACTATATGTCATTTTCCAGCACCTTGAAGTATAACTTATAAATTTCTATTCAATGATAAATTTATTCTTCATCAATTTACATTACATTTTTTAATCAATACAAAACACACTCTTTATACTATTGTGTATGAAAAATACATTCATGAGACATTACAATGATAAATCTACTTGAATTGTGAAAGATAAAGCTAAATGATAAACTAATTCAAGCAAATACTCTCAAAATCATCTCATCTCTATCTATCTAAAGAGGCCAAAGAAATGCTCTCATCTTGGCATCCATTAGAGACAACTTTAGAATGAGAAATTAAAGGTATGCTAGATGAATTATGCCATTCTAACTCAAATTATGTTCAATTATGCTAAATTCTCTCTAAAATATGACATCAAATGCCTACATATGGATGAAATATGCAAGTGAATTCTAGATGTTTTTCTCTTAGAAATCCTTACTATTTATAGATTTTCCCAAGGATAGGGGGTAGAGTAAGATTAACCATGATCAAAGTTGAGTCAAGTTGATGGTTTCAAATGTTAGGAAAAAGTAAATATTTTGTTCTCAAAGTTTGGAACAAAGAGACAAAATGAATTGTCAAGATTTATCTCCAAGGTGAGTGGTGTAGAATAGATGTGTCTTTAATCGATGTGAGCTCATTCCTTTATTCTCATTGGTTGATATGATTTTTATTCCCATGTGGTGGGTGAGATTAATAGGATTTAATAATTGATTTAATTTATTTATCTTAGTCATGTGTCCCCTTGAATGGGTTGAATTTGATTTGATTTAACTATACAATTAATTGATTTTGATTTAATTACTCCTTTTTTACTTTGATTTTAATTAAGTCATGATTAAATATTTGATTGCTCATTTCAATTCTGTTCGACCATTTTTAGGTGTATACAAGTGCCCCTCTTTGAATCAATGGGAAAAGCACGTTGGTTAAAATAATGTTTGATGATTGATTTCCTGATGTCTGATTTCTTGATTTGTAACTAATTTCGATGAAAAATTCCTGATTTGCTAATAGATTCTGGATTCATTGATGAGCTCCTGATATGATACTTGAACTTGATTTAAAAAGATTCCTTGATTTCAAATGCTCCATTGAAGATTTTTAAATTTTCGTGTTTAATGCCCCTAATGAAAATTTTGTTCTTCTTGATTTTA
Organism: Chamaecyparis obtusa; assembly: GCA_027943335.1. Lineage (NCBI taxonomy): Eukaryota > Viridiplantae > Streptophyta > Pinopsida > Cupressales > Cupressaceae > Chamaecyparis > Chamaecyparis obtusa. Next base: position 131,841 of record BSBK01008538.1, read on the forward strand.
CCCCCTTTATGATATCATGGCCCCTTGAAAACGAAATAGAAGTTGATTTGATGAATTTTGATCAATTGTGATTTTTGCGATTTTCTTAAAATTTTGCGAGAACATTGTGCAAATTCGATTTCATTTCCAATAATGATATGACAACTCATTGATGATAATGTCCCAGGTGCAGAAAAATTTAGTTGAACAATTTTTGACCTTGGGTAAAAAAAATGTGATAAAAGCCTCCTTTTTAGGTCTAAGGGCTATATAGGGCTCAAAAATTCACTTTCACTACTTATTTTCACTCCTCCTTTTGACTTTTTACTTTGAGCTTTCCGGTGATATTGCAACAATGGTGGTCCCCATTTGTGAGCATCGGTTTGAAAGAGGCCACAAATACCAATGCCTAGCTGACTATGGACCTCCAATGAGTATCTCAGTCCTTCCTTGTTTCTAATTTTTTCAATTTGCATTAAAAATTTTGAATTTTAGGCATTGATTTATCTCATTTTTGCCAAATTTGCCAAATAGTGTGTAGGAATACCTTTAGTACCGCATAGGAATTTGTTTTTGCGTGTCCACGAACTAAATTAGTGCATATATTAGATCAAATAGTGCATAGGAACGTGTGCCCTAGGAATAATTTAGCACGTCTGATAGGTTTAGTAGTGCATATGATTAGGTCAGTGCAAACTATTGATTTAATAGCACACACTAGTTTGAAATAGCGTGTATGATGTGAAATGATGCATGCTAACTATTTTAACACTTTTGATAATTTATGCAACGCGTATGATAAACAAAATAGCATTTAGGCATTTTGACACGTACAATAGGCCAAATGATGTGTAGCTACCTTTTTTAAAAAAAAATTGACTTGATTGATGAACATGTTTAATTCAATTGGTTTTCGCAATCAATCATTTAATGAAAAAAATGTTATGCTTGTGATGAAAATAAGTGTTGTGATGTTAGCTTGATCAATTTTTATGAATGTTGATTGTCAAACCTGGCTGATTGGTATGATTGGTTTGATGTTTTCTCATCTTCTCTTATTAGAATTAGGAAAAAATAATGTTGTACTCTAGGCGAGCAATAGGATGAGAGATTCTCTGATTGACTTGTAATGATCCACTTAGATGATGTTGCTGATGTAATGTCACTTGATTCAATAGGTTCACCTCTGGAATTATATGTTTGAGGTTTATATCAATGGCCCTTAGATATGGTTGAGTATTTGAGTGCTCAGGAGTGACGACTTATTGGTCATTGCGGATTGTTCTTCCTTCTAGACATGCCTCAATTCTGCGTGAATCGAGGTCTTCTCACTACTATGACGGAGTGCCATTTTGTGTACGAAAAATACATTCATGAGACATTACAATGATAAATCTACTTGAATTGTGAAAAATAAAGCTAAATGATCAACTAGTTCAAACAAATACTCTCAAAATTGTGTCATCTCTCTCTATCTAAAGAAGCTAAAGAAATGCTCTCGACTTGGCATCCATTAGAGACAACTCTAGAATGAGAAATTAAAACTATGCTAGATGAATTATGTCATTCTAACTCAAATTATGCTAAATGCTCTCTAAAACATGACATCAAATGCCTATAATATGGATGTAATATGCAAGTAAATTCTAGATGTTATGCTCTTAAAAATGCTCACTATTTATAGATTTTCCTGAGGCTAGGGGGTAGAGTAAGATTAACCACGATCAAAGTTGAGTCAAGCTGATGGTTTTAAATGTTAGGATAAAGTAGTTATTTTGTTCTCAAAGGTTGGAATAAAGAGACAAAATGAACGGCCAAGATGTATCTCTAAGATGAGCAGTGTAGAATTGATGTGTCCTTAATCTATATGAGCTCGTTCCTTTATTCTCATTAGTTGATTTGATTTTTGTCCCCGTGTGGTGGGTGAGAATAATAGAATTTAATAATTGATTTAACTATACAATTAATTGATTTTGATTTAATTACTCCCTTTTTACTTTGGTTTCAATTAATTCATGATTAAATCCTTGATTGCTCATTTCAATTCTACTCGACCATTTTCAGATTTATACAACTACAATACTCTTTTTCAAGACTCAAGAATCATAAGAACCTTTACCTAAAGGTTAATATTAAAACCATCTATTTTAGTATATGTAAATAATCATATACTATATTTCTTTAAAAAATCTGTCCAAAAACTTTAATGCATTAATAAAATAGATTTCAATATTAAATTTAATTGAAGTACATATTGAAATTGTTTAATCATAAAGTAAGACTCACATTTTGAAAACATTGTATATCAAGTTTTATATATTTTATCATTAATGATTAGGAAATTGTGACCTTTAAACTTACCCACATATTTGAATACATATAACAATGGTGGAGAGTGACATTTAAGCATACAAAATGTAGACATGACAAGAGAATTTGTTTGTAATCAATTACCATGAACCACAAGTGGAATTTTGTCCCCTTTCCTTGTTTGGCTTTTCCAACATTGTGGAATTTTGTGCCGCAAGTTGCAGTACATCTTTATTAAAATATCATGAAGAATATTCTTGAATCACTTTTGAATCTATCAAGTGTTTTATTAGAACTCAAATGCTTGGATTTTAGTCAAAAGTAATTTAATTGAGACATGGACCATTTTCCTAGCTAATTTTGTTGGCATGCATGTGAAACGTTAAGGAATCTTGGACCACAATTTCCCATCTCAACTATTTAATTGTAGAATTGACTATATTCTATGCAGAGATTCTCACGTGGCCTTCATTTTTAAATCCATTGAACATTTCCCAAATTCCTTGGAGATTCCCTACCATGCAGGACTCTCAGAAATCTTATGTTAAAACGTTCCAAAATGGAGAGTGAATGTTAGTAGATAAATTTCTCAAGACAAAAGTAATTAGTTTATCACTATTTCAATTGGGTGCAATTGATACTAGTGGAAAACAAAGCATTTGTGGATTTGTGTTGCATGAAGATGTGTTAGGAGTTTGATTTTATTTGGTTTTTGATTTATGATAAAGAATCAAAATAGATATTAATTAGCAGTCGCATGTTTTTTTGCATGTAACAATGAGCCGATAGGAAATTTGATTTTCACCTATAAAATTTTATGTCATATGAAGAATAAATTATGCATTTTGATCGGTGGAAAACCTTACAATGTATACTTTCATTTCATTTTTCATTTTGTTTCTATGTACATGATTACAACATTTTATGTATAGCTTCCACTATAGAATGCCTCTTGACATAATAAATGACACTGAATTTTAGTTTTGCAAACTATAAGAGCAATGAATGAAGTGAGGCTTAAAAATTTGAAGCTATAAGATATACCTCAATTTAAATGCAAGTATAGTAGTTATAGAGTTTATAATTTTTTTTATAAGACATAATATAAAACAAATTCACTGGAGAAGAAATGAGAAATATGTTGAAGAGAAAAAGTGAAATGTCTCTAGCAAATCACTAACCAGCAACTAACATGTGCAGTTTGTTAAATCAAATTACAAAGAGGTTATAAAAATGCTTAATCCATCTTTAGTACAACATTATTACACCAGAAGTTTTGAAACAAAATATTCCAAATGATAGAAAATAAAAGGAAAAATGATACTATAAATTTTAAACTCTAATGCTTTCAATCAATTATGAAAGAGACAAGTTTCTATCATAAATAGTTTTAAAATTAAAATTTATTTCTTATTGTCGTAATATACAACCAACAAAATTAATTTAAAAAAATCAACTTTAAAATTTAATATTATTTATTAATTTATTTAATCTCTATTATATTATAAATTATTGTGAAGATATAAATCTTAAGAACTAAGATTTTTTTATATAATTATACTCTTTTATAAAATATTTTCTTTTCTTTTCTTTTATTTTCTATTGAGAAGATTTTGTGTCTATTATAAATTTAAAAAAATACTTCAAAATCTTGATTTATTTATTTTGTTCAAATATTTCATCATATAACAAAATCAAAAAAATATATATTTTTCATCTTAGATTTAATTCTATAAAATAAAAATAAAATAAAAAATCACATTACAAAATCACTTTCTATATTTTTATTTCTATTTTTTAAATTATATTTTCTATATAAGATATATTATTAGTAGATTTTAAAAACCTTAAAGATATATTATGTATAATGTAGGTCTTAGTACAATTTAACTAACTAAAACATATAGATTATCATTCTAATTTTATAAAAAAATAAATCTATCTATAACAAAAATGTAGATATGATGTAATCTTTCTATTATTTCAATATAAATCTAGATATGATGTAATCTTTCTATTAAAATCATTACAAATTCTTAAATTAAACTAAATTTTATTTGTTTTATAATTTTAAGATTTATGAAAACTATCAATTATTTTTAAACTTTTTCAACTTAAAATATGTTTTTGTAAAGTAAAAATTATATTTTTATTAAAGGGTATTCAAGGATGATTGAATTATGTAATATAATTTGTTAAAAAAAATAGAGAGGAATCTTTAGATCTCCAATTCATTTGGTTTGTTAAGCATTCAAATTTCACTACTTTCCTTCATCTTCATGTACAAGGCATTCAATTTCAATGATTTATTTTGCTATCAATGCTTTATGCATATCATATCCCCGACTATTCCAATTATTTATTATAATAATCAGAAAAGAAATTAAAGAAAGTTAAATTTTAAAATAAGTTAAAGCTCTCTCAAATGAGCTAGATAAAACATAATAGAAATTCGACAATCCAACAATATCCACCATATGCTTGATTAGGCTACATTACCATGGCAGTAGCTTATACGTCATATGTATTGAACAACAATCACCTATCAAAAAGTTCATGCCCTTTAATTTATTATAATTTCTTGATGAAAGGCAATTTCTTTCAAGCTGAGAACTGTAAATGCCTCAATTATTCACAACTATTCAGATACTTTGGACAAATGACACACTGATACTTAAAATGTAAAATATTGTACAATATGATCCACTCCTTAAGCACTTCAAAGCTCACTTTGATGGTATGTAAAGGGGTGTGCCTTCTATAGTAGATTGCAAAAAACTAATCAAAGGAGCTTGCAATGTATATCTTTACTAACATAAATTTAACTTTTTCCTACAAGTTAACATAAATTTGACGCATGCGAAAACATTTTTTGAATGGAAGGAGATATATTTGATAGTCAGTTATTCAACAAAAGACCATTTTGCCAAAGGAGGGATTTGTACAGTGCATAAATAATGGAAGTCATAGAAAATAAACAAAATGCCAAAGGAATGAGATATACAACATTGACACCACACTATAGTCCATGCTTGCAAATCTATCAATAATGAAAAGATATGAAATTGTTGCAAACTTAGTTGATCATAAACCATAAGCCAATAAACTAAAAACCAGTAAATCATAGCTTTGAAAATGAAAATAATTTTATGATTTCCATAACTTTACCTCTTTCAAGATTCAACAAGGTTGATAACCCTAGTTTTATCCTCTAAAATGTTGAAAATTTATAAGAAATAGAGGACATTAAACACAATAAATGATTACTCTATACCTAGCTTCCTCTGTTTGTTTCAAAAAAAATTGTTCCTACAGAGCAATCAAATCAGGCGAGCTTTCTATTCCACTTTCAATGAGATATTTTTTTTAAATAAATGAAGTCCAAACAAAAGCCATCAAATGAGGAGGTATAAAATAGAGATTGGAGTCAAAATTAGAAACACATAGGAGAATTAGAAACTCGGCAATGAAAAATCATAAAACAAAATAGGCAAGATTCATTATCGGAAAAACCTATAGAAAATTAAAAAATAGGGAAGGGCTGACAACTTTTCGAGAAAAAAAAATGCAATTTCCGAGAGCAAAGCTCCCACACAAAGCCTATCGGCTTAAAAATAGCATCCAAATAAAGTAGGTTAGCAAGTTAGATCAATCTAAAACAAAGTCGAAGAGAATAAACATTTCAAAAAATGAAACCACAAAAATGGACTATGCAAACACTAATTAAAAGGTACATCCACTCAACTACCAAAAATTATAAATTTTTCTTATCAAAGAACCACTAATATAGGAGATGGTGCCATCTAATGGAGAATGTGTGAGTTGAAGTAGGATCCTTGCACAATAAATATTTTATAGTTAATTAAAATGCAACTTGACCTACTTGTGCTATGATGAGTAGTCATAGCATCTACCCTTACAAAATCATTTTTTAAAGAAATTAAATAGAAAAAAGGAAAAGTTAAAAACACATTTTAATCATAAATAAATAACATATGTCTAATAAATTGTAGAATTATCAAAACATAGGATAAAATTGGCAATATGTAAATGCCCTATAGTAAAAAAGGTTAATCTTGTACAAAGAGAGAATGTAAGTTAAGTTTAGAAATATAATATCTTATAATCCACTCTTTATTAGAAAAATCAATGCTAGACAACTAACAAATGTTGTAAAATATGTTAGCAAAGTTCTAGACACACCAAACATATTATAAGACAAAGCAACCATATTCACAATACAACTATTATATAATCTATGAACATAAAACACTCCAAATACACAAAATTGATTAGTAGAAAAAGGATGTGAGTCACACATACACATTAGAAATGCATGCAATTGAAAGTGACTCCAAATGCACAACTTAAAATAAACTAGTAGTTGCGCGCTTTTGTGCCTGCAACGATGAGCCGATAGGAGTTTTTTTTTTTTTAAACTTTATTTATATTTTATTCAATTTTCAATATGTATATCTTATTAATAAATTCATGTAAAAAATGCACAATGCTATCATATGTAAAATTTGGAGTTGTTTGTTAAGCATGTTAATAGAAAGGTTTAGTTTAGTATGTAATTTTAAGGAATTTTGGAATTTTTGTGCAATTTGTTATTATATGGTATCTTTTGATGTGATATTTTTTCTCTCTTAAATCAAATATTTTATTCCAAAAATTATGATGTTTAGTTTTGTTTGTTATTTAAAGAATTTTTTTTTTTTTTTTTATATGGTATGGTGCTGTGTCATATTTTTTTTTGCTTTGTTCAATCAAATATTTATACCAAAAAATATGCACAATGCAAATTAAATTACATATGTATATAAATAATTCTAAAATAAATAATGTTTAAAATTAAAAATATGATTCTAGTTCAAGTTTTGAGAGAATTAAAAAACTATTTGATGGAAAAGGATGCAAATCTATAATTGAAAAATACAATGCTTCTAAATTTTAAAATTAAAAGTTATTAACACACATAAATAATTTAAAAATAAATAATGTTAAAATTATAAAAAAATAAATACAAGATAGAAAAAGGAGACATTTGATAGAAAAATGAGGAAAAAATCTTATTTTCAATTGAGAAAGATTAAAAAATAAGAATATAATGTATTTTGAATATAAAAGATAGATTTGGTGAATCCCTAAGAAAGGGGCTCTATAACAATTCAACAAAGATAGGAATAAGGACCTAAAAAAATAGAAATTTAAAATACAATCAAAGGTTGTTTAAGAACCTCTTAACAATAAATAAATAATAAAACTATTATAATGATAATGAAGTTCTTCCATAATTTCATAGATTTTAAATATCCTTAAAATGAACAAAATTTTAGAATAATGTTTTTTGGTCATTTAAAATTTGCTAATCATTATTACTGATCTTTCAACAATTAATTTCCATTCCCCTGATAAATATTTATTTAAAGGCAAAAACAAATCTTTATGGAATTAGTACAATTTAACTTTTGAAAATTATAATTTATTTAAAAATAAAAAAAGTTCAAAGAGATTATTTCTTTTACGATTCAGATAACTTCAAACATTAAAACCATAAATATAGAAATTCTTCAACAACTGTGATAGACTTAAATACGTTAAAGCTCTAATAAAGAAGTTCTTCCAAAATTTTGTAGACGAATGCAAAAATTGAAAAATCAAACTGCAAAAGCTTAAATACGAAGTTCTTCAACACTCGCAGCGATTTGAAAAGTTAAAAGCTTAAATCAAGAAAAGTTCTTCCTGAATTTCAAAGCCTTAGAAATTCATGAATTTAAACAATGGAAAATGCATAAACAATAAAATTCATCAACAAATATGAATTTAGAAAAAGGAATAAGTGTAAATATCAAATTTTTCGACCAATTAAAGAATATTAAAACACAAAATAAAATAAGCATAAATATCAAAATTCTTCCACAAATTAAAGAATACTAAAATAGTACAAATGGTAAATAACAAAACCATTCTATGATTTGATGAATTTATCTAGGTTAGTTGAATTATGAAGTTCTTAGAAAAATTCGTGAGATAAATGCCAAGAATCTAAGATTAATAAAAAAAGGAAAATCCAAGATCTGGGATAAAATTTCTGGTAAATTTCAACTGAGCTCGATCCTTTTATCTTGAATCCATTCACCTATTCAACAAAGCAGTAAAAGTAAAGCCATGGAAACTTCAATTTAATGTAATGTACATTCGCCATTAAATTAAAACTAAATCTCCTAAAGCTTATCCTTCTAAAATAGCATTAAGATAAAACAAGGTAAGTTCTATTTTTTTACAAAAAAATTGAAGTGTTTTCCATAGCCAGAAATGAAAACTGTCCCTAAACAAAGATATGTATGCATACTAGAAAAAATAGCATTAAGATAAAACAATGTAAATTGCTATTTTTTTACAAAAACAACTGAAGTGTTTTCCATAGCCAGAAATGAAAAACTATCCAGAAAGAGGGCTGACAATTTTCTGGCAAAAAATTTACTTTTCAGGGAGCAAAGCTCCCACATAAAACCTATTGGCTTAGTTAAATTGCTCATTTAAAATAAAAACAAATACTCAAATTAGGCATATAAACGATTTACAAACCATACAAGCAAATTATAAAACTCATATTAATCCTCCTAGTTGCATTAATGAAAGTTGAATGAAACAAATTGATAAGTGATGTAAGTGCTCAATTTAATTGAATAGTATGGGATTCCAATTATTGTTGTAAATGTATGGAGATAGATACCTCCAATCTATAGACTTTTAGAAAGTCTAATGTATGACTAGGATTGAAGGGGAAGATCAAGGGCTCAAAATGCATGAGGCCTCCCAAGAAAGGAGGGATGAACAAATGGCTAATGGAGATAGGTTGGAAAGGGAGACTCTAAGATTGTGGGGATTGAGCATGGGTGAGATTAAATGGTATGGATTTGATGGGGTACCATAAGGTACTTTGGAAGTATTTTTGAAAAGGTGGATTTTGGAGTGTCACATACTTCCAAGAACATGGGGAATTAAAATTTAGATTTATTGATAATGAGAAATACATCCCATGCCCTCAAGTACAAAAATTAATAAAAAAACAAAAGATAGAAGATTTGAGTGTCATGTACATCCTATGACAAGTAGATCACCATGGGACTTAAGTGCATTAGATCCTTAATTAATTATAAATAAACTCATGTGCACATGATTAGATGATATTTAGGTGGTAGTGGAGGATTATGGTAGATAATGAGAAGTCAACAAAATCATCAATTAAATATGTATAAATGTTTGTTTAATTTGAGAGGAAGTGGGGATAAAAGTCCAGGTGAATAAAATTAGATAAATATTTATCAAGGGTTAGACATTAAGGGTGGATGGAAGAAATAATTTTTGACGAGGAATGAAGGTGATTAGATTAGTATAAAATATATATAAATTATACCCAACAAAAATAAGAAATTATACTAGAATTTAATATATTTTATATTGCATAATTAATTGTATAATGTAATATAAATCTATATAATTTGATAAGGTTGCAAGCAATTAATGACTACTAGATATGCAAAGAGATAATTGCACGATCAAATTTTAATATAAATATATAAATTTATTCTATATTAATTAAAATATCAATAAAAAAATAAGTCTAATATATTTTATTATTATTTATAATTTTATAAGAATACATAAATAATAAAATAAATTTTAAAATTAATTAAAAATAATCTTTTAAAAGGAAGAAGAAAAAGAATTAGAATAGAGTTAATTTTTTATTTTTAATATTTAATATAAAAAAATATTCTTATGAAAGGACTTGATATATATATATATATATATATATATATATATATACGAGTGGTTTTTTTTTTCTTCTAATGACTAAATCAGACTACAAATAAAGCAAACTAATGGATAGTTTTGTGATAAATAGGTTTGCCAACTCTTGTGAAGAGGTTAAGTACAAGAATAAACCTACAATTAAAAGTTTATCGACTAAATAATATAAATTATACCCAATAAAAATGCATTATTAAAATTAATAAAAAATAACTAAATTTATTTATAAATGTTTAGAAATTCTACTAAAATCTTAAAAAATAAGAATAAAAATGGAAAAACATGTAAGAAGATAGTATTGAGATATCTCCATGATCTCCCAAAATACACAGCAGAAGGAGAGGAACTGACAATTTTTTAGTAAAAAAATATTTTTGAGAAACTTTCCACAAATAGTCAATTTATAAAAAGTTTAATACAAATAAATTTTAAATAAACTTCAAATATTGAATTTCTTCTAATTGAAGTACATGTGGAAATTGTTAAATCATAAAGTTAATAGTAAAACCCACATTTTAGAAACAACACATGTCAAATTTTTTTATGTCTAATCATTGGTAGTTGGAAACTTGGAAAACCGACTTTTAAACTCACCCCCGCAGATATATACACATGTAAGAATGGTTGGAAAACAGTGACATTTAAGCATATGCACAAGACAACACAAAATATAGAAAGACGGGAGAAGTTGTTGAAAACTGAAATCTGGTCCCATTATGCAGTCCATCCATATTAAAATATCATGTAGAATATTCTTGAGCGACAGTTATTAATCACTTTTGAATCTATTTAAGTGTGCTATTTGAATTGAAATGCTTAGTTAACAGTCAAACTTACTGATTCATGCACCATTTTCCAAGTTAATTTCCTGGCAATTGCCTTTGGCATGATTGTGAAACATGAAGGAATCTTGGAACAAGATTTCCCATTGCAACTGTTTAGATGTAGACTTATTTCATTGAACAGATTACCACGTTGCCATATTTGAATTCATTGAACATTTCCTAAATTCCTTGGAGATTCTCTGCCATGGCCCATGCATGAGTCCTAGAAAACTGGTGTTTGAACATTCTAAAATGGAGAGTGAATATTAGCAGAAAAGTTTCTTCCCTGTAAACTCTGCAAAAACTTTTTTACAGGAATACCATGTTGAGAGCAAGGATTCAACCATCTGGGTTGGGTTCAAGTCAGATTGTAACATCCTTCAGAAATTCAAAACCATTTGGGTTTTGCAGATTTCATGTGGGTTCTCTTTCAAGTCATTTGCCATCAACTCCTTTGAACAGCAGGAAACACCAATGTTGTCCATTACTTAGTATAAATGGCACGTTACACAATGCAGCAAAAAAGCATGTGTCAACCAGAGTTATATCACATGCCATGGCTTTGGAGATTGGCATGGGGGAAGAAGAATCTAAAAGAGGTTTTGGAGTTTCAGGGGAGTTCTTGACTGCAGTGGGATTAATAATGGGCACTGCAGTTGGGCCTGGAATATTGGGTTTGCCTGCAGCAACACTGAATGCTGGTACCCTGCCATCAACTGTGACCATTTTGGGCTCATGGGTTTATGTTATTTCATCCATTTTGCTTGTGGCAGAGCTTTCTTGTGCTGTTATGGAAGACAAAGGAGTAGATGAGGCGAGTTTCACTGGCTTAGCAATGCATACATTGGGAGACAATGTGGGCATTCTTGTTGCAGTGGTTTATGCAATTTTGAACTATGCTCTTTTGGTTGCATGCATTGCTGGCCTGGGTTCTATTGTTCAGACATGGATGCCTTTTCTGTCAACTTTCGTGGCTTGTGCTGTTTTACCTGTCATAGTTGGGGGCATTATAGGATTAGCATCCTTTAAGGAAATTGATGGCGTGAATAGGGTTTTGTGTGCTCTTATGGTCACATCTATTTCTGCACTTGTAGGAGTGGGAGTATTTGTAAAGAGACACTGTATATTTGATTCTTTGAACCATGCAATATGGGCACCAGATGTTCTTTTGCCTGCTATCCCTGTAACTGTGCTCACATTGGGGTTTCATGTCATAACCCCTTTTATATGCAAGGTTGTAGGGAGAAAACCCCAGGATGCCCGTAAGGCTATCACCTGTGGCGGGGCCGTGCCTCTTGCAATGGTCTTAGCATGGAATGCAGTTATTTTAGGCCTTGCTCAGTCAAGTACCCATTCTAGGACATTGGATCCAATTAAACTTTTGCTGTCTCTGAATTCCTCTGCTGTACCTGCAGTGCAATTATTTGCCTTTTCAGCCCTTGGAACAACGCTGATTGGTTATGCCCTAAGTTTTCCTAAACAGTTGTATGATACCATATGCTTGATCAATACAGTTGCCCGAAAGCATTTTAAATCATATTTGGGGAACTTTCCCAACAAAATGGAAGCTGAAAAAGTTGCACAAAGAACCAATGGAAGTGCCAGAGAAGCTACCTTGGATGATCTGCTAGAAGCTCTCGAACCTGGTAGAATGGATTTCCCTAGACAACAAGAAATAGCTTTGAAAGATTCTTCTAGTAGTGGGTATGGAGTGAAAATATCTGCTTATAATGAGCTGATCTGCACCCAACATGATGGAAATGTATTGAACAGACCTATCTATGGAGAGGACAAGAAGTTTTGTAGACATTCCTTTGGTCAGAGCCTGAGAAAAAGGCTAGCACACTATGGCATAAACGGTGGCAGCATTGGAAGTAATAATGAGACCTTATCCACTGAAACAGAAAACTTGTCAAGTTTCAATCTTTCAAAATCAGGAGAAGCCTTGATGCTCTGCCTTGTTCTAGGCCCTCCCATTCTTATTTCAACCTTTTTCCCCAAAGCTTTTGCAGCAGCACTTGATTTTGCAGGGGTCTATGCCAACTGTTTCTTATTTGGCATCTTACCTCCATTGATGGCATGGATCTATCGCTACAATAACGTGAGAAGGTATGTTTTCAACCACTTTATGCATATATGGATATGGCTTGATAGAAATTTTTGAATGGATGATAGAGTGTTATCACCTTCCTGTTGAAGTAAACTGTAACCCGCTTTCTGAGTTTTATCAACTTCTGTGTCATTTTTTATCAGTGCTTTGAACTACAAATCCAAGAGACTGTTTCTTATGCTTCTTTAATAGTAATGTGTTGCAGAGAGTGATAAATAAAAGGTTCTAGAGTCCAATTTTGTCATCTAAAACTGTAGGAATTCTATAATTGGTTATTAAAATACTTCAGAGACAGTTAGATACCGAATCAATACAATTATCTTATAAATGCACTTGTCATATTCTTTCTATTCTCTCTTTTTCTTCAAAGGGAAAACAAACTCACTTAAGGAACATGAGAATAAGTTACTATGCCTTATCATTTTTTCATTATCCGATAGCTAAGCATACAACTCTATGTATCTCTAAACGTAATGCACAAGATTCATGTATTGCAGGGCATCCAATTTTGGCCTTTGCCATATATCCTTTTGTGCCCTTCTGTAGGCTTGGCATTGTACTCTGTAACAAGTTTTTTGTTTGAAAGCCATAACATTAATAAAAGAGAAATGAAAATTGTTCAGTTGTGCCAAGCAAATAGCGGTCATTTTCTTTGCCTTGCAAAGATGGAGCCACTACTGGTGGTCATCTATTTATTGAGGTCTTTAATAACCATTCATCTGCAGTACTTTCTGCTTCAGCAAAGATTATCCTTAACAAATCAAAGGATCATGCATTGCCATTTAAAAGTTGTAAACTAAAGGAAAATTATCAACCATTCAACATTCTCTTTCTTGTTCAAAAAGTGCAAGTGGCTCAAATCATACTTACCACAATATTTTGTTGTCCTACAAATCATATATCCTTTATTTAACAGAGTAAACATGCAAGTGGTTCAAATCATACAATTTCATGGCATTTAGGCTGATATTGTCCAAAAACACAAGCTCTCTGTAGATTTTGGGCTCAGTTTGCATACTCCTCAAGCCATTTCCAGATAAATCTATCCTGCACACTGAGAAAAAGTGCATCCAATTTATTGCTTACGAAGAGAAAATAGTCCAGAAAACTTATAAAAGAGAATTAATACTAACACAATATTTAAGCTATTACAGCAACAAAAATGCTATAAACTTGTTAAAAAGCTCAGTGCAATAACATTCTCTCTTATTGCATCAACTAAACTGTTTACAATGCAATAACATAATTCACAGTTCTGCTTTATTTTAATGCATGTTTGAGCATGTATACGCAGATCAATAGCTAACTGCCTAAGGGGTTATCTGTATGTTGTTTTTAGATTTGATTGCGTGAGTGATTTTTGCATCAATGTTTCGGATCACACTCTATAATATGGATCACAGAGTGTGATCCGAAACATTGATAAAAAATCACTCACGCAATCAAATTCAAAAATACATACAGATAATCTCATAAATTGTAAAAATCTACCTATCCTGTTTAAGTGGTTTTACAATACCATAAATACCAAAACCATGGAGCAGCAAAAGCATAAGTTAAACCACCCATCCATGCCTGAGTGTAAATCGTGAAAACTATGCCATCAGACTAAGCCAATAGAATTATGTTTTGATTAGTTGTGCTTGGCCTAGCCTTAAACGTTGTCCATAATTCGAAAGATTGAATATGGTCAACAGTATTTAAACTAATAATTTAAATATAATGATAATGCTTTGAAGTGATAAAGAATTGACTTTTTTTAAGAGGAGGCAGCTAATAACTTGAATTGAAAATTGCCCATATTTAATTCCCATCAAAGTCTATTTATGCATTTACTATCAAGCCATCATACTGTTTAAATTGGTAATTTGAGGACCGTGTAGTATCAACTAATTCCCTCACGCTTTCAACTAATTTTTGGTTTTCAATTGAAGCCTAAACCTTATTAATCGAGCTTGAAAGGCTATAGTGTAGCTTGAAACTGGGTTCAATATTAAACATCCTATGGGAAAAATATGCAAGTGTGCAGGGATGATTCATATGTTAAAGCCCAATATGAAATTCTAAAATTGACATGGAACCAAATCCCATATATTTTACACCACTCAATTGCAATAGCTTTGTAGAGGTGCCTGTAGAAACAATACAATCCATGCAAAGACAGAAGAACCCAATTCTTCATTTCAATGAACATTGCTCACCCTTGAACTAAATGTTTATCTGCTGTGCAAAAGATGATGGTAATTGTTGCTGTAGGAAGTAGACACTGTTCAATTAAACGGTTCAAAACTTTTTACAAGAGCTTGAGTTCAAGCCTAAAATTGCTAACATAGTTTCTCAAGGCCATTTACTGTTTCCTCTTGCAGCATTGTAGCCTCTTTGTTGAACAAAGCACTTGCTTCATTTTATTTCTCAAAATTAGATCTCATTATGCATGTCTAATGTGATTGACTTCTGTCGAGTTGCTTCTACGCTTTAGTAGACCTGCCTCATTGACTCCTGTTAATCTCTTTCCATCTCCTCCTCTTTTGGGCTAGGTTCTGTCAAAACATTGTCCTGTCCCTCCACTGACATGAAGTACGTTATGCCTTCCCAAATGTTTACCTTTAAATCATCATATTTCTAAGGGAAACCTATCAAGTAGTTGTTATATCTAACTTTGCACATTTATAGATCTTAAATAGTACATTAGATTTCGACGATTGTTTTAGTTGTCTCCGTAAGCAACTTAACTGCTTATAGCTATTGTTCTGCCTTCTGGATAGTAATGATACATGCTGTGGGATCTGTTATGCGTGCAAGGATCATAAAGCAGTCATTTGAAAGTGTCGTTGATGTTGCCCAATACCCCAATAACCCCACACTACAACCACCTCAAAAATTACCAGTATTTATACACAAATACCGCAATAGTCTTTTAAAAATTGTCAATACTTATGTACAAATATCTTAATAGTCATTCAAAAATACTATTTGAAACACAAGTGAATGGCTGTAAGCGGTGCTCTTCCCTAGCTTCTTTGCTTTAAATCTGAATATAGTCCATGGGTTTTTGATGCGATGGTAAAGTGGTGCTTTTGTAGAGTGATTAATTTCAAATTTGATATTGCAATAAGGAGACTCATAACTTGTTGGGCATGCAAGAATAATATGTTCAAATCTAGGGCCTCAACATCTTTAAAAGCATTCATAGTCTGGTGATGCTCCCGGGTATCCTTAACAAAAAGACTTTCCATGCACAACAGTTCAGTGATGAGATTGAAATTACCATGATGATGAACTTCAATAGTCATTTCTATGTCTGCTGTTACACTCTCCAGCTCAGCAGCTGGAACAAGTGTGTTCAAGATGCTTTTATTAACATATGAATATTTCTCATTTTAATTTTATTGTTTAAAAAGAATTGTGTCATCATTACTAATAAAATAAATTTTGACACTGCAGGGGCAAAAGTATGGGCAAGAGAAGAGTTGTTTTAGTTCCTGGAGGAAAAGGAACACTAG
The DNA here is from genome assembly GCA_027943335.1 of Chamaecyparis obtusa. Classification (NCBI taxonomy): domain Eukaryota; kingdom Viridiplantae; phylum Streptophyta; class Pinopsida; order Cupressales; family Cupressaceae; genus Chamaecyparis; species Chamaecyparis obtusa. The sequence continues at coordinate 148,388 of BSBK01008538.1, forward strand.
CAGTGCTCTTTGCTATCGCATTTTTCCTTGGATTCAGATTGCCAAATTAGATCAACCTGTTACAGTAACATTGTGATTGAATTAAAAAGTCAATTTAGGAATATTTATATAAAAAAATTTCTAAATTGAATTGATCAAATGTGGCCATGAAATATCATTACTGCTGAGGCACTATCTGTCATAATGAAAATTTGATTCTTCCTTGAGTTAGTTCATTGCCAATTTTATCATTCTCCTCTTCAAGAAGTAATACTGTTTTATTGACATAGTTGGATGACCATACTAGTTTTTGGGAGGGGGAATGGGGATGGAAAAACAAATTTTAATGACTTTTTCTTTTTGCTGGAATAAGGGATGACATATATACATACATATACTTGCGCGCCTCCCCTCACACAAATATATATATATATATATATATATATATATATGTGTGTGTGTGTGTGTGTGTGTGTGTGTGTGTGTGTGAAAATCTGAAATTTCAAATATATTCATGAATTTCAGAATTTCAGAATTACATAACATTGTAACATTCATCATAGCAACATAATAACATTTATAATTATTAATCTAAAGACTAAGATCATTGAATCAATGATCAATGTCATTCATCAAATCATCATAGAACATAGCATCAAATGCATCAAATTGCATCATCATAGAATAGGAACATAAGATGGCATCAAATAAATCAAATGAGAGTTCAAATTTCAATCTCATACATTCATAATTATAATTCATTGAAACAATGAAAAGTATCCAAAGTTCAAATGCCTCTCCTCTCGCAAAAGAAAAGTCTTTGGGGAAACTAAGCAAAGAGTCAAAGTGCATACCTTTCATCTCAAAACACAGACATCTCCCCTCAAACACAGATCTCTAACAATGCATACTCACGTCCTCTCACAGTGCACAACTGCGTCAAAAGAAAATGGAAAAATAAAATCAAAACATTATAAAATAATGTTAAGCGCTGATCTTATAACATATTTCACTATTTCTAATATTTTAAAAATAAATGAATTTGTGTCACCTTTAAAGTTATATTGGACTTAAAATATAATGTCTCAAATAGGTATTTACATACAAAAGATAACTATTGAATAAGTATGCTGCTTAACTTGATTTACATGTCAATATATCTTCATTAATTTCATCTATTTTCTTATGTAGATGGAAAATTTCTTTGTTAAGGTAATCAACATATCTTTTGTGACATCATATCTTTGAAGGCTTTCTTAATAGCAACACATTTGACAAACTACTCTAGTTATTTTTAAATATCAATATTAAGTGATAATCAATTGATTCTAATTAATGCCATGTAGTTTCTATAGTCCATTATATTGTATTTGTTAAGCTATTCATCCTAATGATGGATCATGAAGTATGATCTGAAACGTAGATGAAAAATCAATATAATTTAATCCAAAAGCTTAACAAATACAATTGATTCAAATCTCAACTAATAAAGAATCACATACCCTCATCAATCTTATCAAGTTTTCTATAAATTGTCTTAGAAACATTATCTTACATTCAATGCTCTTCAACCAGCTAGGGGAACTAGTCTCCTTTGGACCAATAAATACTTGTTCATTGATCAAAATATTTATGTATTTTCATCATTTCTCAAGATTATTTCAACGACAAGGTATAAACACCATTGCTTTAATTGTAGCTTGTTATTCAATATCTCTACCTTTTTATTTTGAAATTGTTGTCATAACTTCATGGTTTGTTTAATGAACAATAAAGTAATTATTCACTGACCAAAATATTTATATTTATTTTCATCATTTCTAAAGATTCTTTCAACAACAAGGTATAAACACCATTTCTTTAATTGTAGCCCGACATTCAATATCTCTACCTTTCTATTTTAAAATTTCTAACATAACTTCATGGATTATTTAATGTACAACAAAGCATCAAGAGTAACAATTTTTTCCCAAGCTTCTATTATTCTATCATAAGTTTAATATTTCTAAAGATTCTTTCAACAACAAGGTATAAACACCATTTCTTTAATTGTAGCCTGACATTCAATATCTTTACCTTTCTATTTTAAAGTTTCTAACATAACTTCATGGATTATTTAATGTACAACAAAGCATCAAGAGTAACCATTTTTTCCCAAGCTTCTATTATTCTATCATAAGTTCAATATTTCTAAAGATTCTTTCAACAACAAGGTATAAACACCATTTCTTTAATTGTAGCCTGACATTCAATATCTCCACCTTTCTATTTTAAAATTTCCATAACTTCATGGATTATTTAATGTACTACAAAGCATTAAGAGTAACCATTTTTTCCCAAGCTTCTATTATTCTATCATAAGTTCAATATTTTTCAATACTATCTAAATTTATTTTGTTAAGAGGTATATTGGATGAGGTCAATGACAAAGCATTGAGTGGTTGTGCAAGAGTATCAATAATAGATCTAATATAATTAGCAAGAGAGCTTACTTTTTCTTCTAATTTTTATTTAGCTTCTCTTTCTTCTGCATCATTTTAATCAACTTTGCAATCAATAATTAAACACTGTGAATATCTCCTTCATGTGTAGATTGTCATAACTCAACCCTAGTAAATATTGAACTCATTTGTTACAATGTCTTTCTCATTTTATCTACTATGGATTCAACAAATTTCATAGATTGATTATCGAATGAGTCAAACATCAATCAAGAAGTTGTACGAGCCTTCTTTGGTTAAAGAGTACATCTTAGCAATTTGGCTACTGCATCAAAAACTAGGGCATCTACTTAGGAATATTTTCTCTTTTTTGATAGAACCTTTTTGAGACATGGGGAGTGAGCTAAAACTATTTGAACTTTTAAGGTCAAAGGGGGCAAAAACATTTTGAAGGTTGAATTGATAAGTGTATTAGATGGTACTAGAGTACATGGAGGAGGATAGGGGTATGAGAAGGGGGTGTTCATGTGGGGAATCATCTATACAAGCATCAAAAGGCCCGTGACAAGACTTTTTGTTTGAATTTAATAATTGAATTAAAAATCATAATAATTAGTGCTATAATCTTAATTTAATTATTATATTCAAACAAAAAGTCTTATCGCAGGCCTTTTGATGCTTGTATAGCCAACTCCGTTCATGTGGGAGAAGGTTGTTTTTGAGGAGGAGTTTGTGAAGGAGAGCAAGATGATAGGAGCCTACTAAATAATCAAAATTTGACTAAGTTTATAAATTATAAGATCTTCCAAACCATATAATTTGCATTATAACTCTTAGAAATCTGAAGCCAATTTCAAACATTCTTAAAGTAATAGAAAGTAAATATCCATATATAAATATCATGTATACTTAATATTTATTTCATTTATATATTTTGAGGAAGAAGTAGAGTATAACCTATATAGCCCGAGGTAGAGAGATGGGAAGAGAGAGAGCAAGGAACTTTTTCTTCTTAGAAACATTAACCTATCATGGCTTGGTAGAGACCAAGCCTAGGCTTAGTCACTGACTCAAAACCAAGTCATAAGAAAGCATGTTGCATTATAATGCTCCCACACTATGCTTTTTATAGGACCAAAAGTGGTGTAGCCATTTTTCCAGTCCCCCATCTTTTTGCACTACCAATTAATTGATTTAGTTGGAGGATATTTGGGATAAAGATAAATCAATTAAATAAATGTCATTTTATTAAGATAAGGGATAAATTTGAAGAACTAAATTAATCAAATAATGACTATTTATTTAACTAATGGCTAATACAAGGTGGGATTTAAAGCGTGGTTAAGGTCTATGCAGATTTAGGCATCTACAATTTGTAAGGAGCGTCAACAAATATACAATGACTGAGGTTTATGAATTTTAGGAAATAAAATGAAAAATCTTGCATATATGGTAATCAATTGAAAGGACTTTGGTTAAACTCTTAGTGTGTAACAATCTATCATAATTCTAGTCAACATTCCAATATAAATTCTTAAATTTTCTTATAGAAGAAAGAATTTCATTTGTAACTCCCTTCGTTATAAGCCTACATACACCACAATATTTTGACACATGGCCAAACTAGGATACATCAAGTTGGGATTCATGCCTCCTCATGCAAGGTCAAAGTACAATAAAAGATGAGCTCCATGTGGGACACCAACTCTCCCTAGTATGACAACGTAAAAAATATATGCAAAATATATTAAAATGAACATTTGGAATGAAATATTGAGACTCCTTTTCTTAGCATTCTCCCACTTATTGAGCATATTTCAAGAGAAAAAGAAAAATCCATCAACACTAGGGTATGTGCAAGATCATGGTATGCCAAAAAGTGGCGATGTGAAAAAAACCTATTTTCACTTGTCCAAAAGCGCACAAATAAATTTGTTGACTTTTTAGTAGGCCTGGGTGTCAGTACACCTAGCCAAGCCAAAAGCCAAAGAAAAAGGATAAATCGGATATCCGATATTTGCCAGTAAATATAAATTTGATACCCCATCCACGTTCAACATTTTCACTATGAAAACATGAACGCGGCTGAGGGTTTCGGATATCTGCTTTGCAATCACCTATTCGATTTTTCTAAAATCTAAGGTAAGTCCAATCTTTTTATCATTTAAATGAGTTTTTGTATTGTTTTTTAAAATTCACTGTAATTATCTATTTGTTTTTTAATTGTAATCAGACATGCAGGAATCAGAAAACCCTCTGAATGATCCCGCAAACAATCCAGAACCACCTCCCAACAATCCTCCACTTCCAGAAGACGTACCTATCACAAACCCTCACCATTTAGAGGACCTAATAGGAGACAATTTAAATGAACTTAGATGATTTCAAACCACCTATTCCAATATCCCCACATTGGGCCCCATGTTTACACCATTGAACTCCATTATTGAAAACATAGAGAAACTTACCGAGCAACATAGTGTTGCACTTCTTTGGTGCGATTCCATGCATGCCTAGTTTGACGATGGGCTTGACTATGATCAAGTCATAAACCTAAACATAACAAAACAAGACATATGTAATCTTTTTGTAGATCCTAAAACCGGTCTAAAAGTAGACCATAAAAAAACCAAGTTGTCAATTAAATGGTGCACAAATAGTGCAATATGTGACAACTTTTGGGACTGCTGGTGGATGGTTTTTGATAGACCACCTCGCAGCAATTTGGATGTCCCATTTTATTTTATTAAAACATTGTATGCTGAATTTGTGCTCAGTCACAAGGTCAATTATTAGAGTATGAAACTGAACCAGGGTGTAGGTTTAGGTGCTCCTCGGGACAAGCCATGGGCACAATGGGTGAAATCCCACACATATGTCCCCCCTCCTGAGATCTCACCACCTCCCACAGTGCAACATCCTGACATTATTGTTGAGGCCAACTCATAGACTATTCGAGCCATTCACACCTTGAGTGATCTGCTGGTTACGCAGAGCATGACATTGTTGCCTCCTCGTCTAGATGCTTCTGGCGCTTCCACATCCTCCACGAGCTCACATGTTTGTGTGCCCCACACTTGCATTATATGCAAGAATATGTGCTTAGGTCCCCTGAATGATAGTGATGCATATAATTTCACCTTCGAGGTGGATGATTCTACACACCACACTATAGGCACTGAAGCAGCTCATGGAGATGTGCATCAAGGGCCTACAGAGCCATGGACTCCCATTGTTATGTTAAGGGTAAACAATTCACTTTTTACATTGTATTTAAATTTTATTGTTCGTATTTTTAGTAGAATTTTCTTATAATAATTTCCCACTTATGTTTTTTTATGTGTTACATTTATGTTCAGTTGATGACAGAGGAGGAGATGGCATAGGTGGAGGGGTCCATGCTTTCGGCCATATCATTTGGTCTTGACTCTTCCACGGTACATATGTTTTAATGTACTCATTGGTTTCTTTTTAAATTATGATAATAGTATATGTACATTGTTTTCTAATTTTTATGATCATCTTTTACATATTGATGCAGGTGTCACCAGTTGCCACTGGGGGGCAATGTGAGGGGGTGCAGGTGTTAGTCGTTGACAAGGGAAAGGTAATTAAGTAATTTAGTTTGTTTATGCATACATGTATACTTGTCAGTTGTGCGTACTCATTTTTAATTTACATGGTTTATTTGACAGAGAGTGGCATCTGATGATGTCGTGAGACCCTATCCTCACGATAGAGTCATAGGCATATATTCGCAGTGATAGCCCTACGGTACACATATTTATAAAGTTATTTGTGTGTATTTTACTATCAAGTATATATAATATGATCAAGTTGTGATAGTATGAAGTATCTGTTTGACTTTTGTAGGTCACTCCTAGTTTGAGGGAGGTAGAATGCCAAGAGTTTGTATTGCTGATGACTCAGCCAACATTTTCTGAAGAAAGTTCAACTCAAGTAAGTTTTAATGTTAATTTAGTTATTTTGTAAACATATATTTGCTACTAGAAGTATTTAACATTAAATAGTATAACTCATAGATCAATCTCATGTTCAAAAAAATATACAGGTCAGAGTCGACATTGGTGGCATTGTTCTTGTGCTACCAAGGACATATATTAGGTCTCCTATCTGCGGGAGGAGACAAAGAGGTGAGGTATATGAGAGTTCAATTTTAGTTTAAATTTTATTTATTATTGTTAACTATGATTTTGAATTTTAATCTAACTTGGGGTTTCACTTTTGTGTTTGAATGCAGGATCCATCAGAGCCAAAGAGTACTTCAAAGAGGCTGCATTTTGATGATCCACCAGTAGAATAGGATGTCCTAGAAAATTTTGTAGTTGAACTTCTTATTTTGAGATGTCATATGACACATTTTGAGATGGCGTATGCCACATTGTATCTAGATATGTTGACATGTAAATATGTACATAATTATTGTTCATTTTGATATATATGAAACTTGATATTCGATCCAATTTGTTAATTGTCTGTTCATTTATTCATTGTTAGTATGTAAATATGCTTGTGTGTATGTACTCATGTGTATGATTTATGCCTTAAGTATATTCATGTATATTCAAGTACAGTCTTCATAACCTAAATTCATGTGTATGGGCTGCGTGCATGACTTAAGTGAATTCATGTGGTATGCTTTATAAAATATGTGCTCAATGTATGCTTCATGACTTAATCAGATTTATGTGTATGCTTTATGTGCTACGTGTGTTCACACGTGTAATTCATTATTTAAGTGAATTCAAAATTATGTGCTACATTGTATTCATGTGTATCTGATGCTCTCAACCAAGACATCTTCAATCATCATATTCCCTCTCCCTTCATCGGGTATTCCACAACCAATACTGGTGCTTTCAAATGCACCCTTTCGTTGTATGTTTACCAGGCCTGTCTCTGCCTCTTGTCCCCTTCTTCCACTTTCCCTACATTCAACGGCTAATATACAAGGAAATATACATGTTTAGACCTCTCCCACCAAGTTATAGTCGCCAAAAGGGTGGGAGGGTCACTACGTAAGGCTGGCTACAAACTTAGATGCTGACTGTGCCTACAATGCCAGTCCTGTCCTCGACATCAGTCAATTCTAATATCTTAATGATATTCCAAAAAATGAAATAGTTACATAAACTTGTAAACAAACACAAGACATCATTCCTATATCATAACCAAGCCAAGATCACATTAGATTTATTCTAATCAATTCACTATTGCTTGGACTATTCCACAGGACAGAGAACTATAGAAATGCAGAGAATTTTATTTTCATTGATTGATTCGATTATAAACTTCAACCACTACTTTTCCCTAGCATTTACTCTCCCAACTGGAGCTAATGGTGTAGTCCATTCAGTGCCGGGATGAATTGCCCAATTGGTCGAGAGATGTCATACATAGTGAAACCAATCCATAACACCAACAACTCGTCGATAAGAGGCGCAATATATACATTCATATCTTTCACTTGGTACTTACCTAGTTGAATTAACAACAACACCAGATAATTATTGTGGCTATTTCACTCCAAGACTTTAATTACATGTAGATAACTATAAAATAATAAGATACCTGGAACAATCATTGCCAACATAATGTGCTCCCTCTTTATTGACATCCATGGAGGAAGGTTATTGTTTATAACAAAAATAGGCCACACTGAGCAAACGGATCCCATCTCTCCATGCAGATTGACACTGTTTGTTGCTAGAGAAAGCCTGAGATTTCGAGGTTCTTCTTTAAAGTGTGGCCACTTTTCCTCTATGTCCATAAATGATGAACCATCCACAAGCATTTGAATAATGTCATCTTGACTCCTGTCGCGTGCATGGTAATCCATAAATTGTGCCAAGCTATTGCACCTGAATAATCGTTTCAGACGTGGAATAATGGGGATGTGATGAAGATCCTTGTGAGGCACCTTTTTTGTCACTTGATCATCTCAATATCTGCTCGTATGGAATTCAAGGCATTCTATTGCATTTTTGTGTTCTTTATAATAAATAATATGATCTTCAGGACAAGCATCTATTGTTTGATACTCCATTCCAATATGTTTCATAGTGGCACATAATTCTCAGTATGAGTGAGGGAGAACATTTGATGGTGGTAACAGAAAGTCACCTATCAATCTGCAACAAATAATATAAGTCATTATTATAAACAATCTTAATGGTACACGTTTCACCTTTTATAGACTATAATGACATATATATGACAAACCTTAGTATACGTGACATTTCTATTTTGGATAAACCATTCATAACCTTCAAATTCACCAACAACAATATAGTAGAGAGAAGAGTAGATTAGGAGCCTTCGTAAAGGGCCATGTCTGCCTTCTCAAGTAGAGGTATATCATGGACACTGTCAATGTCATCCTCATCATAATCATCATCATCATCTGCACCAGTACCAAATGTGTCAAAGATCAATGCATTCATACCATCATCTTCAAATGTGTTTTCTAGCGCATGATCATCATCTTCCATGGGATCATGATCTTCAACTTCAATACTCACACCTCCATGTTCTTCTATATTCACACTGGGGAGATTGACCTATATAAAAATGATGATAATCAAACCTCCTTCCATGGTTCATATGTATATTAATTGTAAAAACAATATAACAAACAACTTACCACTGGATTATAATCAAACCCCCCTTCCATGCGACCATTCTCCCTACAATGTCTCTTTGTTGTTTTGATTTTGATTTTTCTCGTCTTTAAGCTATTACAACTCTTGCATGGACAATAACATTTGTCATTGGCTTCTCTTTGAAAGTTAGACAACAATCTAGCGATTGTCTCCCTATTTGATTGAATTCCCTTGTATTATTTGACATGATCCTTAATGTGTATATTTGCAAAACAAATTGGAGATGCCTCCTTTCATTAGCTTCATGTCACCTTCTCATAGCTTCTCATTTTCTGACAGATTTCACCAAAAGCTTTGTAGGAAACCAAGTAAGGGGTATTCTTGAGTTCAAACACATTGAGCTGCTACAATTGAATTATAAATCATGAATTCACTATAAAATTAAAACTAAATAGGGACATAAGTAAGACATTTAATGCATTATTACTTCATCATGATGATAAAAATTTCATTGGCTCAAAGCACATAGTGGTGCAGGGGCACCTAGAGCACATAAGGAGTTCATAAAACCTATGGAGATCAAAAAGACATCAGTGAACATGAAGATATCCAATGACATCAATTGGAGCATTTTGGAGCCTATAATGACCTATAAGGTTAATACCTGCAGTAAATTGGCAATAAGCCCTTAAAGGCCTAATACGCCTTAGGACTAATTTAGGAGTCTAGGATGAGTTTTTGAGTTGCAAGATTATAATAGTTTAGATTTGGTTTTAATAAGGTTTAATGAGTTTATTTAGATCATATCCCAAGGTCTTAGGATTCAAAAATCTTAAGAAATGCTTCATTTGCAATGTTGTTAATTCAAATTTTTGAATAACAACGGTAACTTGTAAAAGGAGGGAAAAGGGGTTTTTATGTTTAATTAGTCTTAATATAATTTTCCAACCACCAAAGTTGGTTGAATAGACTTAGAGGAAGTTATAAATTAGAGGATCAAGCCATTATACGGTAGATTGGAATGAGACACTCAGAACTGTACGGACTGATACAATAAATTGAATAAAAGTATGATTTTCTTACAAATTTGAAAGGATTTTTGGTATGATTCAAAGTTGTTAATGGTTGGACTATTTTCTACAATGTTTTTATCCTTATATTTCATGACTTTGAAGTCATTCATGTTTTGAGAATTCTATTCTAGTCGCTGTTATTCCATTTTGGGACTGTACGGTCATTGAAAATCTGAATTAGGACTATTTTCTTGAGTTTCTTTCATTATGAATGTCATTCTATGAATGTAGATTACTGGTTCTCATAGAATGGCATCCAATTAACATGTATTATAATCCTCTAACTTTGGAAATGCAAATTTGATTGACTGTTGTGGTGATCACCATAGGGAATACTAAGAAACTAAGTGAATTTGGAGGATAGGCTGAAGGATAGAGAGTTTTGGCCAAACAAGGGAAATATTTTATGATTTAAAGTGTATAGAAATGTTAAGTGCAAGGTGAATCAACCATTATTTGTTGCAAGAAACCTTGGGAAATGTGACATTGAGGAAGCCCTAGATTTAAGGGTTTTGAGGGCACAAATTGGGGCTTTTGTATCTAGAAATCTCTTGGAGTCAAATTGACTTCATATTCCTTTTATTTGAACCTATTCATGACACTATGAAAAGACTTGGAGCCTGGGAGTTTGACTGGTTAGTACTTCCTTTGTAAATGCATGAGTTTTAGGCCTTAACAATCTGAGAAACAGTGTAAACAGTCATATACCTTCCAAAGAAACCTACCCTATCCTTTTGGCATGTTAAGTTAATCCATAAAGGGTAGTCAAATATATAATATTTTTAACGGGTGTTTTGGGAAAAGTTGAAGTTAAAGCCTTGTGAAGGTTGTTGCAGGGCTACAAGACAAGGCTAATAGGCCTAGTGGCAGTTTGAAGGAGTTTTGAAGGTTTAGAAGTGTTGGATCTTATTTGGAACCACAAAACCTCTTGAATACACCTTAATATAGTCTAAAGATACCATTCCCATCATCATTTACCATTTGGGTTAGTCTTGGTGTGATTGTGATCATTTGGAGAACTTGAGGGCTTGGGGATAGTACCTAAACCTATGAAATTTCTAAACTCTACTTGTAAAACCTCAACCACCACCCTTACCTCTGCATCACATAGAAATTCAAAACAATATGATATCTTAATCTTTATGAGCTCAAATTCAAAATAGTAAGTACATTATTCTATTACTGATGTCCCTATTTGATCTAATAGCATCAATATAACAAACATAGCACCGACCAATCAAATAGGGACATGAGGTGTTCAAACAATGAGCTCATAAAACAATATATTTAGTCTTAATAAAATCTTATAAAACAACATATATTGTGTGAAGTGTTTGATCTCTCTTCATTTGTTTTGTTGTTGATATTCATTATGTGGTACTCCCCGTTTATGATCATTTCATGAGAAAATGTCTTGATGGCTTGCGGGCTGCAAGCTAGGGCATCATGCATTATTTATGAGCTCACTGTTTGAGCACCAACCAATCAAATAGGGACATGAGGTGCTCAAATAGTGAGCTCATAAACAATGCATGATACCCTAGTTGTAGATAGTTATCTCTTCTATAATGATGGAGGAGTGAAAGGTAATGATCAATGAGGTTGCTGTTGTTAGATCATACATTAATACACTTATTGTTTTGAATTTTAGCTTAGACATCGTGCAATGTTATTGTTGTCATTGCATGCTTGCTACTATTGTGCACCATATATTATTTTATACACTGTTTATTTCATTGAGACTGTGAGCTATTGTAGTTGACTGTATTCATTTGGGGTCTGATCTATTGTAGTTGTTTCTTTTTTCTTTGAATCATTATTTACAATTACTTTTGATGCAATATTTGTGTGAAGAACAAGAACAAAATGGTGAACGAGTGTATTTGACAAAGATAAACATGACACATTTTGTTGGGCTGATTGGGTTGGCCCGGTACCATTTTCATTATAGAAGAGATAACTACCTACAACAATATTTCATAATTCCTCCTTTGAAGTCATAGGTTAGTTTAACTATTGGACAATGAGTTGATAGGATTTTCGAATAGATTTGAATAAAAAATAAGAGTATTGAATTTTATCATGCAATGTTATTGCTGTCATTGCATACTTGTTGTTGTTGTGCACCATATATTATTTTATACATTATTTATTTCATTGAGACTGTGAGCTATTGTAGTTGATTGTATTCATTTGGTGTCTGATCTATTGTAGTTGTTTCTTTTTTCTTTGAATCATTTTTTACAATTACTTTTGATGCAATATTTGTGTGAAAAACAAGAACAAAATGGTGAACGAGTGTATTTGACAAAGATAAACATGACACATTTTATTGGACTGATTGGGTTGGCCTGGTACCATTTACATGGCTTGGCCAGATATTAAGTAGTGAGCTCATGAACAATGTATGATGCCCTAGCTTGCAGGCCGCGAGCCATCAAGACATTTCCTCATGAAATGATCATAAACAAGGAGTACCACATAGTGAATATGAACACCAAAACAAATAAAGAGAGATCAAACACTTCACACAATACCTTCAAGGTAATAGAAATCATGCCCTAGCTCTCAAAGCTCGTAGGTCATCAAGCATTCCAAATGAAAAGATGTAAACAATGCCAGTATTAAATAGTGAGCTCACGAACAATGTATCATGCCCTAGCTTGCAGCAACCTGTGAGCCACCAAGACATTTCCTCATGAAATGATCATAAACAAGGAGTACCACATAGTGTATTATTTTATTACTGATGTCCCTATTTGATCTAATGACATCAATATAACAAATAGAGCACCGACCAATCAAATAGGGACATGAGGTGCTCAAACAGTGAACTCATAAAATAATATAAATTTAGTCTTAATAAAATCTTATAAAGCAACATATATTGTGTGAAGTGTTTGATCTCTCTTTATTTGTTTTGTTGTTGATATTCACTATGTGGTACTCCCCATTTATGATCAAATAGACAAAGCTCGAATGCCTACCTCAAGTGCCAATGCCCTATTCCCACATGGTGTCAGCCTCTTCGCACACGCCAAACTTGAATGCCCTCTTCGCGCCACACAAAAGTGTAGTGTCATCTTTGTGGTAGCTCTTCGAATTCACAAATTACAAATGACACTTTCTTTTTCTTTTTTTTGTTTATAACCAAATGGGTGTCGCAATTTATGAGCTCACTATTTGAGCACTAGCCAATCAAATAGGGACATGAGGTGCTCAAACAGTGAGCTCATAAATAATGCATGATGCCCTAGTTGTAGGTAGTTATCTCTTCTATAATGATGGAGTGAAAAGTAATGATCAATGAGGTTTCTGTTATTAGATAATACATTAATACACTTACTTCTTTGAATTTGAGCTTGGGCATCTTGCAATGTTATTATTGTCATTGCATGCTTGCTGCTGTTGTGCACCTTATATTATTTTATACACATAAAACAATAGATTTGGGGACTTAGACTTATGTTCAATCCTTAGTAATGGTTTGGGGAACTAATTACTAGATGAGTGACTATAGTACCCTAGTTTGCATTATTAGATGATCTTGTTTAATTTCTATTCATTTCATGCAAAGATACATGTAAAGGAAAATATATTTTTGCATCTAAAGATTACATGTATATATATAAAAAATAACTTGTATATACTATACAAGAAAAATAACTTTCAGAAGAAAATGCAAGAGTACAAGCATACATAAGAGGATGAACATAAATAATAAGGGTGCCAGACATTGCCTGAAGTGATGAATTTTTGACCCAGGTATGAATCTAGTGTGCCCTTGTGTGATCTAGAACCTACAAAGAAAAGAGAGATGGGGGTTAGATAAAAAATATCTAAGCAATGAATGGCATCCTATTACTAATCCTCATCTACAATTATGTATGTGCATAGTCAAGCCATACACTTCTGAAAGAAAAACCAAGCTCACAGTCTCAATGAAATAAACAGTGTATAAAGCAATATATGGTGCACAACAACAGCAAGCATGAAATGACAACAATAACATTGCATGATGCTCGAGCTCAAATTCAAAATAGTAAGTGTGTTAATGTATGATCTAATAGCAGCAACCTCATTGATCATTACCTTTCACTCCTCCATCATTATAGAAGAGATAACTACCTACAACTATATTTCATAATTCCTCCTTTGAAGTATATATATATGGACATGAGGTGCTCAAACAGTGAGCTCATAAATAATGCATGATGCCCTAGTTGTAGGTAGTTATCTCTTCTATAATGATGGAAGAGTGAAAGGTAATGATCAATGAGGTTGCTGCTATTAGATCATACATTAATACACTTACTGTTTTGAATTTGAGCTCGGGCATCATGCAATGTTATTGCTGTCATTGCATGCTTGTTGCTGTTGTGCACCATATATTGTTTTATACACTATTTATTTCATTGAGACTGTGGGCTATTGTAGTTGACTATATTCTTTTGGGGCCTGATCTATTGTAGTGGTTTCTTTTTTCTTTGAATCATTGTTTACAATTACTTTTGATGCAATATTTGTGTGAAGAACAAGAACAAAATGGTGAACGAGTGTATTTGACAAAGATAAACATGACACATTTTGTTGGGCTGATTGGGTTGGCCTGGTACCATTTTCATTATAGAAGAGATAACTACCTACAACTATATTTCATAATTCCTCCTTTGAAGTCATAGGTTAGTTTAACTATTGGACAATGAGCTGATAGGAGTTTCAAATAGATTTGAATAAAAACAAAGAGTATTAAATTTTATCATGCAATGATATTGCTATCATTGCATGCTTGCTCATGTTGTGCACCATATATTGTTTTATACACTGTTTATTTCATTGAGACTGTGAGCTATTGTAGTTGACTATATTCTTTTGGGGTCTAATCTATTGTAGTTGTTTCTTTTTTCTTTGAATCATTGTTTACAATTACTTTTGATGCAATATTTGTGTGAAGAACAAGAGCAAAATGGTGAACGAGTGTATTTGACAAAGATAAACATGACACATTTTGTTGGGCTGATTGGGTTGGCCTGGTACCATTTTCATTATAAAAGAGATAACTACCTACAACTATATTTCATAATTCCTCCTTTGAAGTCATAGGTTAGTTTAACTATTGGACAATGAGCTGATAAGAGTTTCAAATAGATTTGAATAAAAACTAAGAGTATTAAATTTTATCATGCAATGTTATTGATGTCATTGCATGCTTGTTGTTGTTGTGCACCATATATTATTTTATACACTGTTAATTTCATTGAGACTGTGAGCTATTGCAGTTGACTGTATTCTTTTGGGGTCTGATCTATTGTAGTTGTTTCTTTTTTCTTTGAATCATTGTTTACAATTACTTTTGATGCAATATTTGTGTGAAGAACAAGAACAAAATGGTGAACGAGTGTATTTGACAAAGATAAACATGACACATTTTGTTGGGTTGATTGGGTTGGCCTGGTACCATTTACATGGCCTAGCCAAATATTAAACAGTGAGATCATGAACAATGCCAGTATTAAACAATGAGCTCATGAACAATGTATGATGCCCTAACTTGCAGGCCGCGAGCCATCAAGATATTTTCTCATGAAATGATCATAAACAGGGAGTACCACATAGTGAATATCAACACCAAAACAAATAAAGAGATATTAAACACTTCACACAATGCCTTGAAGGTAATAGAAACAATGCCCTAGCTCTCAAAGCTCGCAGGTCATCAAGCATTCCAAATGAAAAGATGTAAACAATGCCAGTATTAAATAGTGAGCTTGTGAACAATGTATCATGCCCTAGCTTGCAGCCCACGATCCATCAAGATATTTCCTCATGAAATGATCATAAACGGGGAGTACACACATAGTGAATATCAATAGCAAAAGAAAAAAAGAGAGATCAAACACTTCACAAAATGCCTTGAAGGTAATAGCAATGATGCCCTAGCTCTCAAAGCTCACAGGTCATCAAGCATTCCAAATGAAAAGATGTAAACAATGCCAGTATTAAATAGTGAGCTCATGAACAATGTATCATGCCCTAGCTTGTAGCCCGTGAGCCATCAAGACATTTCCTCATGAAATGATCATAAACGGGGAGTACGCACATAGTGAATATCAATAGCAAAACAAATAAAGAGAGATCAAACACTTCACACAATGTCTTGAAGGTAATAGCAATGATGCCCTAGCTCTCAAAGCTCGTGGGTCATCGAGCATTCCAAATTCTAAGATGTAAACAATGCCACTATTAACAATGCTAAGATGTAAACAATGCCACTGAAATTGATTTAATGAGAAGACAAAGCTCAAATGCCTACCTCAAGTGCCAGTGCCCTCTTCCCACACATGGGTGTCGGCCTCTTCGCGCCACGCAAAAGTGTTGTGTCATCTTCGCGGTAGCTCTTCGAATTCACAAATTACAAATGACACCTTCTTTTATTTTTTTTTATATTTATAACCAAATGGGTGTTGCAATTACGACGATATCGTCGCTATTATGACACCGTTGGGGGCACTTGAAAAAAAAAATACAAAAAACAAACACAAATTGTAGTGGCATCGCAAATTGGCGTCGAAATTTGACCTCAAATGTTGTAGTGTATATATACATATACATATACACATGTACATGTATCTATCTATATGTATATATATGTATCTATGTATGTGTGTGTGTATGTATGTACGTATATGTGTATATGTATATGCATATGTATGTGCGCATCTCTCTCTCTCTCTCTCTCTCTCTCTCACACACACATATATGTATATGTATATATAGATATATATACAAACATACACATATACATATGTATATACATACACATACATACATACATGTGTGTGTGTGTGTGTGTGTGCACATAGACTTTAATTTATATGGATTGGATTATTATATGTTTTATGCACGCTATTTTACCTCATTAGATGATTTCACATTGTTTCAACTATTATAAATGGTGTATATATGCTTGATGTGTGAATTGTGTGTACAAGTATAGGGTTATTTTCCCAAATGAATATGTATATTTGAGTTATTTCCCTAATGGTAGTTGTATTGGAGATGTCACACACACACACACATATATATATATGTATATGTATATGTATATATATATATGTGTGTGTGTGTGTGTGTGTATGTATATATATATGTATATGTATATATATATATACATATATACATACACATACACATACACACACACACATATGTATATGTATTATATATATGTATATGTATTTGTATATACATACATACATACATACATACATACATACATACATACATATATATATATATATATGCACTCACACACACACACACATATTTTATATAATATATGTATATATACATAGACATGTGTGTGTATGTATATGTACACAAACATACTTTGATTTATATGGATGAGATTATTATATATTTTATGTACTATTGTACCTCATTAGGTAATTTCATGTTGTTTCAACTATTATAAATGGTGCATGTATGCTTGATAAGTAAATTGTGCGTACAAGTATAGAGCTATTTTCCCAAATGAATATGTATGTTTGAGTTATTTTCCTAATGGTGATTTTATTGGAGATGTCACCTTAGATCAATGTGATAAGTAACATCTATCACACACTTAGTTTGAATGTGATATGATCTCTATTTTTCTTATGAATTTGCATTGAATTGTTGGTAATGCATGAATCCCTAAAAAAGAAAAAAGTGAGGTCAAAATTCCTTTGCATGTGTTTTATTTATCTCTTCCAAGGTTACTGCTATGGTACCACCCTCACCACTAGGTGTAGCCTTGTCCATGCTAGTGGCGGGTGAATTGAATTTTTCTTCAATAGCCACTTCCTTAGTAAGGTCTAGAGACTCCTTTTTAATCTCTTGACATCTTGAAAGGAACTACTTCCAGTAATAGAGTAGACCTCTTTCACAGTACCCACACACACATACACATACCGACCTCTTTCACAGTACACACACACACACACACACACATACCGACCTCTTTCTCAAAATATATATATTGAGAGGAACTGTATGTGTGTGTGTGCATGCAAACTAACTTAATTGACATATTTTCAAAAATTAAGTTTACTATGATGTATTTTTCTATTATTTAATCAAATTGTATCAAGTTTTTGTCAATGTCTAGCTTGCCACTTTTTTTTCATTAAAATTATCACAATTATTAAAATCTACAAATATAATTGAATACCAAGATTTTATGTTCATCTTCTCCAAGTCTCAACTTGTCATCTTTTGATTTGATTTTTCATATTGTATCCTTACAACTCACTTTCTAAATTGTACAATTGAGTAACTTATCTTTTGACTCTCTCATGACATGTCTATGTATCTACCAATCCTTATACTAAATCACATCTAAACTTGGACATTGACAAGTCATGACAAAAAGAAGAGCATATGTTGGTAGGCCCTCAACTTGTTTAAATTTATTATCAAAGAAAAAAAATATTTTCTTAGACTTAATATACGTACATTATTAATGACTTACTTAACTCATGTAGGTATGGGGTATACCAATAATAGTTTTCAATGCCATCTCAAACATATAAGATATGAGGGGAAATCATAACAATTTATGTAAGTTTTGTATTGAGAAAAAATAAAGTCATATAATTGGTTTTTGAAAAGAATGAACCAAAATTAGCTCGATAATGAAGAAGACGTACATTAGCCTTTTCAATCAACATAAGCTAATAAGGTATGGGGAAATAATTCATTTGTTATTTTTAGAATATTCATATTTTAAGATATTTTCAAAAGTTTAGAAGAACAAATATAGAGTGATATGATTGATTACTTAATTCTTTTTTGGATATATTACTAGAAAATTCTATATAATAGAAACTAATAAACATCTATTTTACAATTTTTTAAATGCTAACTATTCAAAACACCATTTTTATATAACACTATATTTTAAAAACTTTTATTACCAATACCAACAAAAAAAAACCTGAAATTATTATAAACTTCCTAATAGAAAATTATTATCAATTTTTTTAAATTTTTTTTATCATTATCCATAATATTATTATGTAAAAATGGCTGCTTCAAGAAGTTCATTATCATACTTCTCACTGAAAATAATACCATCATAAATGCCGTGAGCTTTTAAAACTTACACTTGTATAGGTAGTACGTACCAATACCAATAACTTGTCCACAAAACAAAAAAATATTATCAAATTGCCAAGAGGAAAACAGCAAATAATATGACGTTATTTAACCTATGAATTGTCATTTTTCATATGTATTCTGTACCAGTTGAGTTTGATCAGATATATCATATATCACAATAGTTTTTAAGAGGATTGTGAAGTTTTGAGAATATTGGAATGATATCATCCTTCTAATAGGAATCATATTAATGATAGTGCTGGAGTTGCAAAGATGGCATTTATAGCTAATAATGAAAATATTAAAATTCTTAATAATTAAATCTTAGGAAAAGTTTTAAAGGTTTCTTTATATATATTCAAGTATTAATTCTTTTTTTATTTTTTTAACTTTATAATCTTTGAAAAATATTTTTTCATATATTTTCATATTTAAATATTATATGTATATAATGGTGAAAATTGCTACATATTTTAACATTTATTTTGATTTAACCATCTTTTGTCTTTAGTATATAATTAACTTATTCTTTATCAAAAAATGTCAAATCATTTAAATTTAAATATAAGTTGATTTCATCTACACATTCTCATGCATTAATGCAAGGATAAATAAAACTTACTAAAAAGACTTACTGACATATGTTTCTATGATAAATATTATAAAAATCAACTTTGATCTTTGTCAAAAGCTTCTCCTTAAAATATTTATTATTTGGAAATGTTTCTACTATAAATGTAATATTATTTGTTTATTTATTTTTTATCTAATATTAATTTTTATAAGAACACTTTCTCAATTTAAAATAAATGTTTCTATCATAAATCTCTCAAAAATTAAACCTTCTTATTTTATTATATTTAATAAAAACATGTTTGAATTATAAAGATATGTTTCTATTATAAATTTAAAAATGTGCTTCTTTTATATTATATAGATAGATTTCTATTATAAATTTAAAAAATCAAGTTCATTTTTTTTAACATCCTTTCAACATTCCATCTTAAATTAGTTATATCCTTATAATTTATTTTTTTCGTACTTAAAAAAAAAAACAATTGTGTATGCATTTTATAGTTAATTATTTACAATTTTTAAATAAAATATTTTATTTTTAGAAATGAAAAAAAAAAAGATTAAATTTATTTCTATTTTTTTATAAATTTATAGAATAAATAAGTTATAATTATCTCTCAAAATGAAACTCCAAGTACTTTAAAAACTAAGATTCTAATAGAATCACTTTAAAAAAATTAATAAATCAAGAATCTATTAATTTGTTGGAGTTTTCTTATATACATACTACACACTACAACTAGGTCACAATGACCTAATAATATTTACAAATTGCAAACTAAATCTTAAATGACAATCTATCTTTTAAGTCAATGCATGTTAGTTTTAAAATTTGTAGAAAGAGAATTAAAAGAAAATTTATTTTCATCTATTTATGGAATCTACTACAGTTACATCCAAAGATGATTGTCAATTTTGAAGTAAATGTTGTGAATGTTAATTTACAATTGTCAATTGCATTTTATATCTCACAATTATAATGCATGAAGTAGCGAGTTGAGGAAAATCTTTCAAAGACACATTATTCTCCAAATTGCCCACAATAAAAAACTCAAACATAACAGTTTATTGTAAATAAGAAATAGTGAATATTAAATAATTTAATCTTTTACTCTAGCAATAGATATATGTTTCCCTATATTCAATAGTTACAAAAATAAAACAAAAGCAAGTCAAATAATCCTCCATCTATTTAATTTTTCCAATAAATTAGATAATATAAAGTCCGTGTTATAACTATCCTTCGGCTCCCTATTGCATCAAAATTAACATTTGAAAGGTCTTGGTCATGTCAAAAAATATCAACATGAAAGTAACATTTAATTACAAATATAATTCCAAAACTAGTAATTTTTTTCTAAAAGAAATTACATCAAATATTGCATAGTGAGATCCTTTAGCTTGCAATCAATATTATATTGAGCAAAATCAACGCGTAGTGCCAAAAAAAAATGATTGCTACAACGTCTAGATAGATTATTTTCCTATAATTTTCAAATAAAAAATCATCAATTCAACAGATTAACATAAATTCTAAATTAAAATAATTAAAATAACGTAAGAAATTATTTCTAGGTTTATAGTAATTAAAGAATATAGTACAAACATAGGCAACCTATTCTTAGTTAAGATAAAGAAATTAAAAAATTAAATGAAATATAAGATGAAATTGATTGCAACTCCTCCTCTTTCCAGCGTCTCTTTCAATGATTTTTTTTTGTTATGATAGCACCCTCCATGGGATGGAGCTGATGATGAGAAAGATGGGAATGGTAGCTCT
>BSBK01008538.1:175000-232500 GCA_027943335.1 Chamaecyparis obtusa
CAACAAATAATATGACATTATTCATCCTATGAATTGTCATTTTCCATATGTATTATGTACTAGCAATCGCACCTTAGTGTGCAATGGGTACGTCGTATTTGTGAGGAAAAAAAATTGCTTTCTTTTTTTAAGTAGTAATAGATTATTATTTGTAAAATTATTTAATTGAATAGAAACATTGTAATTTGATTGTTTTAAATATTTGTTGAGATAATGGTTGACCGTTCAAGCATGTGCTCGCTAACACACGTTTTGGAAGGATAATGGTTGACTGTTCAAGCATGTGCTGACTAATCTCTCTTTCCAAGCGATCTTGCAAAGGACTCAAAAAGATCACACCTTTGCTCTATCTCCAAAACAATGTGATGAATGAAAGAGAGTACATAATCTTAACAATAATATTTAGAATATTCCTAGCAATGATGCACAAAAAAATTGCAACTTTCAAATTCATATATAATTGTGATACAAAATGGATTTTCTTTAATGACGAATAAAACACAAGTGTTTATTGGCTTAGTGGCCATTATACCATCACCTAAACGTGACAAAATGCAATTTATTTCAAATTTGGTCTGACTAAAAGTTACCTAGCTATAGGAAGGTTTATAAAAGAATTACCATCTAGTTTTAAATCTTTCAAACACACGCATGCATTCCACGTTCAGAACTTCATGTCTGCCAATTTTTGTAACAGCAGTGTAGGAACGTACAAGATAGTTGAACACTTTTTGACCGTTAGATTGCCCCGCCATTTTATCCTCCTATCTTGTGATTTTCTCTTCTCACCCATTTTAAATGGTCCCACTATAGTAGACGATATCAACCCAAAAAAGCAGAATGCTACTTGCATCATAGTAGACATCTAGATGTGCTTGGGCCTGCAGAGAGTGGCCAAACTCTATTATATTTTACTAGTGGCTTTCAATACATCGCTTGTTTCCACCTTTGCCATCCAATACTCCTATCCCAAGCTTATCTCCCTTGGGATTCTTCCTTTTGATGGTATAATAAATTACATGGAAAGGTCATTTAATTATTTGTCCTTTTTTTTTTACTCCCTCTCATCCTCTTTAGATCCCCTTATCTTTGTATCAATATATCTCATCATCTATGTATCTTTATATGTCTTCCTCTCTATCTCCCCCTCTTTATGTCTTTGTATTCTCCATATTTCTTCTCCCATCTCTTCCTCTATATCTATCTTTATCTTGTCATCTCTCTATCACTCTCTATCCCTATATATCTCCCCCTTTCTACCTCTCTCTCTATCACTTTCTACCTCTATTTTATCTTTATATCTCTCTCTCTCTCATTCTCTAGAATCTTTATATATTTAGAACTTCCATCTACACTCTCCCCTCTCTCTCTCCTCTTCATATCCCTCTTCTTTTCAATCTTCATATTTTGAATTTAATTGTCATAGTAATCAATAAGTTCATGGTTTCATTCATGTGTCACAACACCTGGAAGAAGATTACAAAGAAGGTTTCAAACTTATGATTAAATATAGAAAAAGACAAACAACATCTAAATCTAAAATGATTTGGTATTATGAAATATTAGTATGCTACGAAATGCATGAACATTTCCAATTTGTGTCATTTGTACACTAAAAATGTAAATGTTACTTGAATTTAATTACTTTCTAAATTTTCTAAAGGCTTATATATTTTCTTTATTCAAAAATTTAAAGCTATGTTTAATCAAATTATTATTTTGGTAGTTTGGACAAGGGGAAATTTGGATTGTGAAGTGACATTGGTTACTTCGATAATTTTAGTACTTCAAATTCCTATGGTGAAACACTATAGCACAATTTAAAAGTTATTGTGACACTAGAAAAAATATTTCTCTAAATTGGAGATAGTCCAATTCAAATTCAATTCCATGCATTGCTTCGAAAGTTATGGAATGTAACACCTACAATTGCATATTGGAAGCTTTGAATGTCATAGTCAAGTTCCAAACTCACCTCACAAGAACAAACTCTTATTCTTGCATCCATACATATTTTTACAAATATACATAGTGAAGTAAGTTAAATAAATTTTAGTGAGGGTTCAATAAAGAAATAAGTTAATTTAAATAATCTAAATTTAATGAAAGATTTTGATAAAATAATTAATATATTTAGTTGGAAAAGTCTAAGAAATGTCGATAGTTGTTTTCTCAATATTGCAGAAATAAAAAGAATACTTTAATATTAACATATCATTTATGTTGTCAAGATTATATTTAGAATTGGAAATAAGGATAAAAGATTATAACTCTTTTCATATATTTAAATTCCCTAGTAAAAATAATCAAAAGAATTGTCCAAAAATATCAAAGATATTATGCATCACATTCTATATTTAATAGTTTTTAATCATATATTTTTCTAGTTTTATCTATTAATGGTAGATGACGCTGTAATTTTTTTTTAACTATAGTTATTTTTTAATTAAAAATTAATAAAAATAAATATATTTTAATAATTTTTTTTATGTATATGTGTTAATCATATAAATATAACATTACTCTACTATAATATAAAATAATAATAATAAACCAAATTTAAACATGAAGGAAATACTCTAAGGGAGTGCACAATCTTCACAAGCAATATTAATATAAAATATATAATTTCCAAAGAAGCTGCCGAAATTTTATAGAAATAATCAAATTCTTGAAAAAGCCATGACACATTCGCCATTTCCCCATTTCAAGAATTAACCACTTTTTCTATTTTAATATAAATTATATAAAAATAAATCTTAATTAATATCGAGTCATATTAAAATAATAAATTTTTAGAATATTTAATATGGACAGAGTATTTTAAAGCACGTCAAATAGTCATGATGATGTGATTTTATTTGTTTTCTTCCTAAACCCAAAATAATCATCCAAGAGTAAGTTGGGGAGTAGTTATGGAATATAAATGTCATGGTTTATAAATTATAAAGAAAAAAGATACTTTTCACAATCGCAAGAGAGGTAACAAAGCCTAAGTATTGCTCCCATTTCCATGTACACCTAGGGTTTGGCTATAATTTACAGAAGGGAGGAAATGACACTATCGATTGCCACATGTTTAAACTTTTCAGTTCCTTCCATCTATGTAGCTGCATGTCTGCCAAGCACGTCAAGCTACACTTTGGGACTGAGCGATTTATGCCAGTGCTATACCTTCAATGTCAATTTGATGATTAATTATTAGTTGCAATTAGAATGGAATCAATATCGCTATTCAAGTTTTTTGTGGAATTCTACACTATTTTAGCATCGCCATTGTAAAACCATGCGTAGGCTAACATTGACACTGCCTGTTCATAGAACCAACCATGGCTTCGTATGATCACTGATACCTGCTACTAGAGATGGCTTGCTAGGTAGAAATAAAATAAAGAGAGTTATTGCCAGAGAGCAATCCGACACCTATATTTACATTAATTTGGGATTTGAGTATTTGTGAGATATTGTCTACAATGTATGGGATAATAAGAAGAATCAGCTCAAATTGGCTATTATAGCCGATGTAGGAGCAATTTATGGTGGTCTTGTTGTTCCAGAAGTTTTGGAGTAAACATAACATTTTAACCAATTTAATTTTTTATTAGAGGAGTTGCACATTAATCAAAGAAAAATAGGCTGGTTGGATTTTTCAAAGAATAATATTTTTTAAA
The DNA here is from genome assembly GCA_027943335.1 of Chamaecyparis obtusa. Classification (NCBI taxonomy): domain Eukaryota; kingdom Viridiplantae; phylum Streptophyta; class Pinopsida; order Cupressales; family Cupressaceae; genus Chamaecyparis; species Chamaecyparis obtusa. The sequence continues at coordinate 178,672 of BSBK01008538.1, forward strand.
TACATTTTAAAATATGAAAATAAATTTTATATCAGTTTAATTTGATATTAAATGTTATTTGTTTTATTGAACTCATAATAAATTGGATTCCTTATTCTATAAAACACTTTACACGCAACATCTATACTATCGAAGTTTAAATGCATAGTAAGCATGGCAGCTCCTATACCAAGACCATAGTCGAGCTTAGATTTTATAACATAAGCATGCATTTGCATGCCCAACTCAGAATCATCCAAACCACTGCATGCCTGCACGACACTAGTGATGATAAACGCACCCAATTCACTTCTGTGTCTTTGCAATAAAAGAAACAATTCAACTGCTTACTAAAATACATGAAAGTTAATCTTGTTACTAGATTCTTTTTAATTTGATACAATATAGAGAATAAATGTTTTGAGATCTTTTCTGATATCTGTTGTCAATTCCACACCACCTTGTAAATTGAACTCATGCGAATCCAGGAGGTAAGAAAAATTTTGTGAAAGAATTGACAAACCAAGAAATGATTGAGAGCACCCACTCACTCTAAAAATAAAATAGAAAAATAGAAAATAAAAAGGAAGAAATTTGTTGAGACTAAAAAAAATGACAAGTGCATATTCAAACCTGCTAGTAGTTCCTCAATCTAAAAGCACAGAAAAAGAATTCAACAATAAATTCAAACCATAAAATATAATAATTTATTACAAAAATTTAACCAAAGAGGAAACTGTTCAAGAAATAGATTTCAAAATCAGATAGCCAAAATTCAAGATGGGCCAAAAAAACCATTTGGCGTACCTGGTTAATCGAAATGTGATGCGGACCACAAGCCATCAAAAAGAAACATTGGAATAAATAAAGAAAATACCGATAAAATGACAACAATACGTAGAATATGGGAAAATGGCTGAACAAGTGTGCAACATAGCAAGCAGCAGTTGCCGAAAAAAATGAATTGGTTGCCGATAATAAAGAATATGATAAGATAGGGCTCACAATGGATCCGCGTATGAGAGCTCAAATGCAATCACCCAATGAAATGCTAAATAAATAATTTGTAGATATTATAATTCTAAAATTTTTGCATCTATATACGCATAAATATAAAATTAATAATGAAATGTAAACAAAAAAAGTAAACCAATTTTCCCTAGTACCTCCCCACGTTCTCCCTTCTCTTTTATTAGTACTTTCCCGTAGGCTATGACAACTTGCCTCTACCAATTAAAATTTAGTATTTATCTTGTTTTGTTAAAAATTTCACGTTTTTATAGTTTAAATGCAGTTTTTTTAACTTTATAAATTGAAAAAAATGATTTATTGATTATCTCATTGGTCAAATGGGTTTGGGGTCTTATTGCCATTTTTTAGCCACTCATTTTTATAAAAATGTTAATTTTTTTTACTATTTAAAAAATAATAGTACTTAAATTTTTCTTCCTATTGAGATTTTAATAAGTGTGGTCCTTTATTAATAATACAAATTGTATTCATATTTTATTGATTTTTTAATTTTTAAAAAAAATTTGTACCAAAGATTAATTTATATTACATTTATATGAAATAAGATAATATGAGATCCTTGTTATATTATTTTTAAATATATTGAATGTTTATTTGATTTTACTTTTAATGTATTATATAAAATTTTAATTTATATATAATTAAATAATAAATATATGTATTAAATATTGAATAGAAAATATATTATTAGAATATAATAATATTATGCTATTTTATTTATTAAAAATATCTCTAAATTATTAATATAATAATACTAACAAAAATATTTAGTAATTTACATTATATAAAATTTAAATATAATTTATATTATATATCATTTTAATATATAATTAATAATATTTTACACGTGTATAAAGCTATCTCATCAAGGTATGCCAATAATTTTAAAAATTAATTGAATATGTAGTTGTCTAAAATATTAAAAACTATTATAATTTTAATATTTAATCTATTTCTAAAAATATTTTACATGTGTATTAAGTTAGTATGTCAACAATTTAAAAAATTAATTGAATATGTAGTTGTCTAAAAAAATTAAAAACTTTTATAACTCTAATATTTACTCTATTTTTATTATTCTCTTATTTTAAAAAATAATAATTATTAATATTAACATTAAGAATTAAAATTAATAACATTATAATTTTAATAAAAATCTAACTTTATACAATATATTCAATTTCTAAAGAATCTTAATTACTACAAAAAATTTCACATTAAAAAAATTAATAGAATAATTATTAGCATATATTGAAAAAAATTAGAAAAAGAAAGGAAATTGTCAACCATAAAATATACTAATTTATATATCTCAATCTTTTCATTAATGCCCAAATGTTCATTTTTACTTCTAAAATTTGCATAAAATATTACATCAAAATGTAATCTAACATGTTATATATAAGTGATTACTTGGATTGATATTTTTATAATATATGTAGTTGAATCTGTGTATATTTTTTATTTTTTTTAAAATTTTAACTCTAATATTTTAGAATTTTATTGTGTCATCTATTTTCTCTATGTGATAATATATCACAACGAATAAAATCAAAATTTGAATTTAAAAAATTACATATAATTTTCTTCTAAAAATCTCAATACTCAAAATTATATAAATTATAATAAAAATTCAAAATCAAATTGATTAAATACATTTTAATTTTAAAGTATATATTAAAAAAAATGTTTTTAAAATTATTATACTTATAATAAAATTTTAATTGAACAATTGTTAAACTCATATTATATAGTATTATAAATTTATATCAAACCTTTACCGATTAATAAATAAATAAAATATATTATATAAACAACTTCTCTTTTATCATAAGATACACTCAAGTAAATGATACATAATTAAAGTTGTACATATATTATAACAAGACATGACATAGGCTTCCCTTACAATTCTAAAAAAAAACTAGTGAAAATCATCTCATCTTAACAAGGGGTAAAAATCATAATCAAGACAACTATGTATTTGAAGCAATCATTGATTTTATTTATTGGACGGCCGGGAAGCTCCCAATGTCCGTCATTGGGCTCTCGACCACTCCCAACCGTGGATCTTCAAAATCAGGCCGAGGCTTTCCAAATGGAAACGCCTACGGTGTAACCAGTTGAGTTTGTATTATGTAATGAAGTTTGTTTGATCAGATATATCATATATCACAATAGTTTTTAAGAGGATTGTGAAGTTTTGAGAATATTGGAATGATATCATCCTTCTAATAGGAATCATATTAATGATAGTGCTGGAGTTGCAAAGATGGTATTTATAGCTAATAATGAAAATATTAAAATTCTTAACAATTAAATCTTATGAAAACTTTTAAAGGTCTCTTTATATAATTTGTATTGATTCTTTTTTATTTTTATATTTTTATAATATTTTTAAAATATTTTTTTCATATATTTTTATATTTAAATATTATATATATATAATGGTGAAAATTGCATATAATATATATTTTAACATTTATTTTGATTTAACCATCTTTAGTTTTTAGTATATAATTAACTTATTCTTTTATCAAAAAATGTCAAATTGCTTAAATCTAAGTTGATTCCATTTACACACATTCTCATGTATTAATGCAAAAGATAAATAAAACTAGCAAGCTTTTGTGTCTGCACTGGTGAGCCGATAGGTCTTTTTAAATTTACAATAGAAAATAATAAGGAAATTACATGATCAACCATTTTCATATGAAATAATTGTCATTTTGATGATCAACTTGGCCAATTTCTATTAAAAGTTTTTAAAATATGAAGTTTCCTTTTTTATTATATTTTCTTTCTAAAAAGACTTACTGACATATATTTTTGGATGATAAATATTATAAAAATCAACTTTGTTCTTTGTCACAAGCTTCTCTTTAAAAATATTTATTATTTGGAAATGTTCCTACTATAAATGCAATATTATTTATTTATTTACTTTTTATCTAATATTAATTTCTCATAAGCACACTTTCTAAATTTTAAACAAATGTTTCATTTATAAATCCCCAAACAATTAAATCTTCTTATTTTATTATATTTAATAAAAATATCCTATAACTACTTGTAACCTCAAAGAAACTATGATCAATTGATGATTAAACAACTATGCCTAGCCTCCAATTTATAGCCAAATGAGAGGGAAAAACCACCACTATTTTCCTTAAAAAGGGGGCCAAAACTAATTACAAAAACATACATCTTGGAGAATGAATAGCCAATAGACATAAAAAAATAATACATAACTCTTCAAGTGACTCCTCTTGGGTGCCAAACCCAAAGCCACTTAGTCTTTAGACATTATGAGTGCTCCTTAACTTCTAGTGATTGTTCAAATCCCCAAGTGGACACCTTTCCTCTTGCCAAACTTGGTCTCCTTATGCATAACCCTTAATGTCTCAATATGGACACAGAGAAGAATGTTTTTTGTCCATTTTGATGCATATTTATCACCCCTTCATGTTCACCTCTTGAAAATGCAATTACAAATAACCATAAAGTACAAATATTTATTATTTTTCTCATATGTCCTAGCAAACACTTTCCAAGGAATATAAGGACATATGAATGGATTAGGATTACAAGGTTAATATTACCTTATCCTAACATCAAAATATTGTGATGTCCTATCTCTACACCTTGCCTATATAAGTAATGGTTTTCTTGTATATTAAACATTGTATCTTTTTACATCCTATTATATCAAGCATTCATTTATTGCTACTCTGTTATGGAAACTTATTTTTTATTTTGTAGATGATCCTAGCCACTTGAGTTTAGTGTAAGAATATTACACATAACATATAAATCTAGATGAGTAGTTGCTTGAGACTCTCATGTAACAAAAATTCAGAAACTTGATACCTTAAAGATGAAATGGATTGATAACCTTTGAAATTACTTAGTATTTTTTTATTATTAATAAAAGAAGCATAACAAGGGTTGTGACCCTTACAAAGCATCAACCACTAGGTTGTACATCTAGTTAAACTAGTACAAAAGAGTCTTAAGACATTGATATTAAGATAATAGATAACAAATAAGTAATTGATTTATAGAGGATAAACAACAGACTAAACTATAGACCTAGGCCCTTGGCTTACGTTTGGTAGTACTAAGAACACAAAGCTAGTACTGATGTAAGATTTCCAAGATCTCCGTATTATTCTCTAGCTCATCTTCCTGGAAAAGGAACAATGTTGTGGCCACAACATACGTTACTCTACTCCCAAACTTGGTAATGTTATGCATCACATTGTCCATCTTTGGGAGTCAACTCACTAGAAAATCAACTTTACCCTCAAGGATTTGGACTTTCTCCATCAAGTTTTAGCAGCCTAAGAAACCTTTGTAGGGTGAGGTAACATCATCCGCCTCCCTTCCCATGCTAGGAAAACCCTCATAGCTATCAAGAATGTAGGATTCAAGGCTAGATATGCATTAATCTAGTATTCAATATTTTTAACCCACCTGACTTTCTTTGGTTGTGCTTTGATAGCTTAATTTGTTGAGTGATTGGCAATGGGTTGGCCAATGATTTATGGTAACCACCCTTTTGACTAGGTGCATCTCTTCCCCTGTCTTTCCTTTTTCCATGTGGTGAAGTCCTTAATGAGTCCACCAAGAACCTTTATGTGAGCTGGTGCAAATTGCTCAGCCATGTTGGTTTTACTTTGGTCAAATCCAAAAGTGTGGACATCTAGGTCCACTCTCAATCTACCACCATCTCCCTAGGACCCCGTGGGCTGGTTTACTAATCTCGCCAATATGTTTGTTGGAGCACATCAATGTTCATTAATGAAGATCATAGATTCATTGGGATAATTCATTATATATGATAAGGGGTGAAAGTTTAATTATTAAAGAAAAAATATAATCTTATAAGTTGTGTCCAATATGATCTTCTTCCCTAGGATACACCAAGTCACCTTAAGTCTTTAATAACCTTGTACACATCTCCTTAAGTGCCAAATTGAAAAAATAAGATTCCCCATAGAATTATGGATTAATTAGATTACTCGAATAATTTGGACAATAACCAACCTATCAATTGTAAATATGGCCTAACTTTTGGATCACTAATTCTTTACCTACGAGATTATTTTGATGTATATCCTTCCATATATTTGACCTTGTCCTAGTTCTAGTTGCATCTATTTCCATAGATTTGCTCCATTACCATCCCATAATCCCTTTTACTTGTTCAAGTTTTTGAGTTCTATATTTTAGTGTCTTGGTTAAATTTCATGACACTCAACATTGACCCCAAATTTTAACCTTTTAAATTTAAAATTGTAAACTCCTCTTTCCTACAAGCCATCAAGAGCCAACTTGACCCATAGATTTGTGTGAAACTTTATTATATTTTTCACATTTTAAGATATTCATTTATATAATGAAACATGCGTAATAATAACAAGGAATATTTTAAGTTACAAAGTGTAATAATCCTAGGAACTCTTTGTATTAGATATAAGTTGTTTAAAATGAATATAATCACTATTATATCCGTGAGTCACTATACAGTTGCTTAAACATCAAGTATATATATCATCCCCTATCTAATACAAAAAAGAAACCAAATACATCCTATTTGTTGAATACACAAAATGTTTTCTACAATACCACATAGATCAGTACTACAAAGCATCATATAATGACATATACAGTTTGTTGTTATTATGTTTATAATCAATATCTTAATAGATTCCTCCCAAATCCTTGCCATGTCCTCTCCTCTCAATCCACAGTACCCATCATGCTTTCTCATCCATCCATCTCAACATTTTATCTTCCTGAAGCTATTTAGTGTAATGGTGCACAATCCTCACTACCAATGGAATCGACCCAATTCTAGGAACTATTTGATTTGGAGTATAAAAAAGAATATAATTTTATTAAAATAAACATATAGGTCATTGTACACTTGTTGTATTTCAATTATTATTGAAGGGCCATAAACTTAGTTTATCAAGTGGATTGACTTAGGAGAACAAAAACAACTCTTTCAATGTATTTTTAATGCCACCAATCTAGACATACTATAAAATACTAGAGATTATTTATTGAAGTCCGCCATTTTATAGATCACATCCATGCATCAAAGATCACTTTTGTTTCACTTTGGATTGACCATGAACCATATGGGATCATTCCACAAATTATTATATGAGTATATACAAAATTTGAGACAATGATTATTTTTGTGTTGCATTGACCTAATTTTGCATGTCTTTAACACTAATATTCCATCCCTAATTTGAAAGCTAAGTACACATATCTTCATTTCATTACATTTATTAGTTCTATTTTCAACCCAACTCATCCAAAATTAATTTTATCTTAGTTAATGCTTGATTGAGTGCTTATTTATTTACTCATTCTGCATCATTGATTGAAAGCTAAATGTACATATCCTCATTTAATTTTACTTTATTAATTCAATTATTAATCTTAATCTCTTTCAACATAAATTAAAAGGAAGCTAGTTAATGCTTAATAGAGTACACTTAGTAATTGATAGGACCATGTAAATAAAAACCTCTTAAATTTGAAAGACATTTGTACTTCAAATAATTCCAAACATTAATTTTTATGTTCCCATCATCTTACTATTTCTTGGAATAAATTAGCAAAATGGAAAAGGCATATACAATTAAAGTTTGATATTAATGAGGGAGTGGTATAGCTAGCTAAAGATTTTAAATTCTCATTATAAGTCCCACTCTATTCTCTTAACTTAAACTTACTAAATGCACAATATAAATTTTCATACATATTTTTATAGAAATTTCAATCATTTTATTCTCATATTAACATCCTAATCTTACTATATATATATATAACTTCTCCAACTTTTATATATATAAATAGTTTAAATTCCTACTTAAGTATCCAACTTATTATATTTCTTACTAATTTAACATTACTTTTTAAGTTTTCTAATTTTGTATTTATATATTTTTAACCAATAAAATCCCATAATACATTAAACAATAGGAATACTGGCAGAATTAAACTTCTTTTTAGAATTTAAGATTATATCTGATAAATTTCTATAATACATTTATTCTTCCACAATTTACATTGCCATTTTTTCTTAAATGCAGAAGAATATATTTAGTGCAATATTTTTATGAAAATTTAATAATCAGTGCAGAAAGGTAAGAAATACTCTTGACAAGTACTCAATTACTCCATTTCTCGGTGAAAAATCTGCAGTGCCAAAGCTTTACACGACGCCAATAGCGACGGTTTTGTAAATTGCTTATTTAGCTTCCTGAATTGTTCAAAAGCGAAGAATCAAATTCTTATCTAATGTTTAGAATGGCAGACCAAGAAAGACAGATAAATTTTCTCACATTTGGAACGAAAATTTGTTTGTAATCAAAAGTTTACAAAAGTAGAATCTTCACAGAGCAATACGAAAATTACAGGAGATTGTACTCCCTGCAAATTCCAACCACATGTCGATAAGAATCATGTGAAGAATCCTGGCCAGAACGTCCTTTTTGAATTCAGGGACCATACCCCAAGTACCTGGAGATTCCCTGCAATGCAGTTGCATGTTCTTAGAAAAGTGAGATTTATCAAGCATTCTTCCTATAGGGGAATTCCCAAATGGAGATCACGTCATTGTTATGAGAAAAATTTCTTTCTTCCCACTAAAATCTGCTAAAATTTCTTATAGGATTACCATGTTCAGGGCAAGAATTCACTCATCTGTGTTTGCCTCAAGTAGGGCTGTAGCATGCTTGAGAAATTCAAAACAGTCTGGTTTTTGCAGATTTCATTTGGGTTCTCTTTCAAAAAGTTTGTCATCAATTGCTTTGGATGGCAGGAAACACTGTTGTCCATTGCTTGATACTAATGGTATATTGCACAGCGCACCAACCCAGCTCTTAATCAGAGCTATATCAAATGAGGGGGCTTTGGGGATTGATATAGAGGAAAAGGAGTCTAGAAGAGATTTTGGGGTTTCAGGGGAATTCTTGACTGCAGTGGGATTAATAATAGGCACTGCAGTTGGACCAGGAATATTGGGTTTGCCTGCAGTAACACTAAATGCTGGTGTTCTGCCATCAACTGTGACCATTTTGGGGTCATGGGTGTATGTTATTTCATCCATTTTGCTTGTTGCAGAGCTTTCTTGTGCTGTCATGGAAGAAAAGGGACTGGAAGAGGTGAGTTTTACTGGCCTAGCAAAGCATACTTTGGGAGACAATATGGGAATTCTTGTTGCAGTGGTTTATGCAGTTTTGAACTGTGCCCTTTTGGTTGCTTGCATTGCTGGCCTGGGTTCCCTTGTTCAGACATGGATGCCCTTTTTGTCCTCTTTAGTAGCTTGTGCTGTGTTGCCTGTCATGTTTGGGGGCCTTGTAGGATTAGGATCCTTTAAGGTGATTGATGGTGTGAATAGAGTTTTGTGTGCTCTTATGGTCATATCTATTACTGCACTTGTAGGAGTTGGGGTATTTGTAAAGAGAGACTGTATATTTGATTCTTTGAACCATGCAGTGTGGGCTCCAGATGTTCTCTTGCCTGCTGTCCCTGTAACTGTGCTCACACTGGGATTTCATGTCATAACGCCTTATATATGCAAGGTTGTAGGGAGAAAACCTAGGGATGCCTTTAAAGCTATTAGCTGTGGTGGGGTTGTGCCTCTTGCAATGGTCTTATCATGGAATACAGTTATTTTAGGCCTTGCTCAGTCAAGCATCCATTCTAGGAAATTGGATCCAATAAAAGTTTTGCTGTCTCTGAATCCCTCTGCACTGCCTGCAGTGCAAGCATTTATCTTTACAGCCCTCGGAACAACACTGATTGGTTATGCCCTCAGTTTTCCTAAACAACTGTATGATACTATTTGCTTGATTGGCATGGTTGCTAAAAAGCATTCTAAAACATATTTGGGGAAAACACCCAACAAAATGGAACCTGTAAAAATAGTGAGAAATTGCAATGGAGCTGAAAAAGGTGCTCAAAGAACCAGCACAGCCAATGGAAGTAACAGAGTGGCTAGCTTGAATGACCTGCTGGAAGGTCATGAACCTGGTAGAATGGGTTTAAGTGGACAACAAGAAACAACTTTGAATGATTCTTCTAGTAGTGGGTATGGAATGAAAATATCTTCTTACAATGAGCAGAATTGTGCCCAGTATGTTGGAAATATACAAACCCTGAACATGGGTACCTGTGGAGAGGAGAACAACAATCTTTCTGTAAACTCCTCTGGTGAAAGCCAGGAAAAAAGGTTGCCTCTGAGAGGCGTAGAAAGTGGCAGTAATGGAAGTAAAGATAACATTTTGTCTACTGAAACAGCACACTTGTCAAGTCCAAGTCATTCAAAATCAGGAGAAGCCTTGATGGTATGGCTTGTTCTAGGTCCTCCTACTCTTATTTCAGCCTTCTTCCCCAAAATTTTTGCAGCAGCACTTGATTTTGCAGGGGTATATGCCAATAGTTTCTTGTTTGGCGTCTTACCTCCATTGATGGCATGGATCTATCGCTACAACAACGAGAAAAGGTATGTTCTGAACCACTTTATGCAACTTATGGATATGAGTTGGGAAACATACCTCAATCGATGATAAAGATAGGACTGTTATCGCCTTCCTGATGAATGTCACTGCAAGCAGCTTTATGAGTTATATTAATTTCTGTTTCAAATCCAAGACAATGTTTCTTATGCTTCTTTAATCGTAATGGGTTGCAGAGAGTAAAAAGAAAAAAGGTTCAAGAGTCCAATTTGTCATCTAAAATGGCAGGAATTCTAAATTTGGTTTGTAAAATTTAGTTTTACTTTAGACATAATGAACAGTCATACTTCTTTTAATATGCAGTTGTCATATTCTTATACTTCTTTTTTAAGAAAGAAATAAATTCACTAAAGGAACTTAAGAATAAATTAATATGCTTTCTCATTTCTGAGTTTCCAGTATTTGAACTTGTAACATCTATAACTAAATGTAATGCACAAGTTTCATGTTTTACAAGGCATCCAGCATTTAGCCCTTGCCCTGTATTCTTTTGTGCCTTTCTGTAGGCTTGGCATTGTTCTCACACAACAAAGTTTTTTGTTTGCGTTTTGGAAATCACAATAAAGTTGACAAGCAAAAAGTGGAGCCACTATCAATGATCATATATTTTCAGGTCTTTAAAAACCATTCATCGGCAGTGTTTGCTACTTTAGGGAAAAATAATCTTTACAAATGAAATAGACCATCTAGTGTCATTCAGATGTATTTTGAAGGAAAATTAATGAGTGTTCAAAAATAGGAGGTTTTTAATGATGTTCTTATAATTAGATGGAAATGGTTATCCAGTTACTAGGATGCATTAATGTACAAATTATTCTCATACACTATCACTTACACATTGGTGTATCTTAAGAGTTAGCCACTTCTCAATTAAACATCTTTGGTTAAGCATGATGAATCTATAAGTGGCTTGATACATTTCATTTGTGTTACTAAGGAGGATTTTTTTCATAACAATCAGCTCAAAGTTAGAAAACCCATCTTTTTGCTGGTTTCAAAATGAGAATTCTATTACTTTCAAGGAAGTGAGCCACCCATCACTTAATAATGTTCTGGAAATTTTATTTCTACATTTGTGGAGAATAGTCATGTACTCTTAAAAAGAGGTCACAAGTGCAAATCTTCTAGAGGTGAGATATGTACACCTCGTTTGTAGCACAATTAGTGCTTCTTGCAAGAAATACAGAATACTCCACTATTATTATAATCCATCTGTAGACCTATAAACGAACTGCCTAATTTTGTAAACTATAAGAAAATCCATTTCCATTTCCTAAAACCATTTTCAAAAATTCTGTACAAACACTGAAAGAAAGTCTACCAACTTACTGACTTAGCCAATAGAGTTCTATGTTGATTAAGCATGCTAGACAGGGGCTTAAAAATTGTCCATAGCTCATTATTATTAAGGACTGAATTTGAACGAAATTAAATATAACTTATTATGTTCTGAAGAGATTATGTTAAGAATTGATTTTGGTTCAAGGGGGTGGAATATTAAACTTTGGTTGAAAACTGCACATGCTTACCTGTTATCATACCATTTAAGTAGGTACGTTGAGGACTGTATTGAATCAGTTATCTGTCAGAAATTACTGCTTAAATGGCCAGCAAGATATATTTTTCCACACATTTTTCTTTTATTTTTGGCTCTCAATTAAAGGCTTAACCTTATAAATCAATCTTGAAAGGCTATAGGGTACCTTGAAAACAGGTTAGCTTGAAACCAGGTATGCAAGAGTGCAAGGATGATGCATAAAGCAAAGTATAAAACGAAAATCTGAAATAGTCATGGAATCAAATCCCAGATATTTGACATCGGCCAATCTGAAATGGGTTCATACTTTTTAAGACTCAGAAGTCGACCCTAAAATTGATGATTCACATAGTTTCTGAAGGACATTTTCTGTCTCTTCCTGCATTACTGACATTTTCTGTTTCTTTCTGCATTACTGTAGCCCTTTCTTTCAACAACACAATCGCTACTTTCAGTTTTTAAAACTAGATCTCGTTATGTATGTCTAATGTGATTGGTCGGTGTTGATTTGTTTCTATGCTCTTATGGACCCACCTCATCGATTCCTGCTAATCTGTTTCTTTATTCTTTCATTTTCCCAGCAACTTATGGCAAAACATAATCGTGTTCCTCCACTGACTTAAAATGTAGCAAAATCAAAGGTGGTGGTCCATCAAGTTCAGAAGGTTTACAAAGGATAACATCAAAAGCGTGTTAACAGCACACTAAAAATATCAAAAATTATTAACAGTATATAGGTCAGTTTCTAATAAAGTAACTTAGTTAAAAGTAATCACTACACTAACTATATAAACTAACATAGAAACAATAAAACTACTGTTCCAAAACATAATTTTATAATCCTCTTATGCCTCCCCAAATGTGTACTATTCAGACATAATTTCTTTGGCGTCTTTGCTCTAATTTGAAATCTATTCTAAAGGAGCAAAATGGTGCTTATGTAGAGAGATTAAGTTCCTAAAGTTTTGATATTGTTTATGTGTAGTAACATGTCCAAGCCTAGGGTTTGTTCATTTTTAAAACATTCACAGCTCAGTGATGTTTTGAGCTATGTTTATATTTTATTTAAAATTATGATAATGTTTTAGTTTAAGTCAAATGATCCCATATTGCATAAGTAGGGGAGAGGATCCAGTAGTTGAGCACTCTAAATTGTGCTTTTCAAAATCTTACGTAGAAATTTCAAATTACTCTCAATTTCTTATTACAGCTTATTTGAAGTCTCCTACTTATAACTAATGTTTCAAGATCACATTATGAAATATGATGCCACATCAGCATGCTTTTTACCAAGGTGTCCAAAAAGACCCAAAAAATTTGAGACGGATACTTGTGCACTAAGTTGTATTTTATTGGTGCACTGATGTGACATCGCATGTTTTTTTGCGCTTTCTAGATCTAAGGAATACATTTCATTCAATTATGGGTAGATGTTATCAACAATAACAACTTTAAAGTCAAAACTATTGGTGCAATATTGTTAAAAATATTGGGCATTAAATCAACAAGTGCTATCACAATGATTGGAACAAGCTATTGGGTCGTCTCCCCTAGAAGTTCATAAGAACCCATCTCTTATGAAATTGAATGGTACACTTTTGTGAGCATCACTAAAATGCAATGAGTGTTAAGTGTACCATTCATTATCAGAGATGGGCTCATGTGAACCACTACTCATGAAACATGGGTTAGTGAGTTTGACTCGTAAACTGCACAATTGAATCCTTACAGCTGTGATCAAGATTCAATTGTATAATTTACAAATCAAAATGAGTCAATGAGTTTGACTTGTAAATTACACAATTGAATCTGACAGCATATATTGCTGTCAGGATTTAATTGTGTAGTTTTCGAGTCAACTCATTGACTCGTGTTTTATGAATAGTGGTTCACAAGAACCCATCACTCATGAAAATGAATGATATGCTTAGCACTCATTGCATCTAGGTGATGCTCACAGAGGTAAAGCATATAATTTGACTTTGTGAGCATCACCTAGATGCAATGAGTGCTAAGCATACCATTCATTTTCATAAGTGATGGGTTCTTGTGAACCACTATCCATAAAACATGAGTCAACCAGTTTGACTCGAAAACTACACAGTTGAATCTTCATAACAATATCATAATTTAACCTGGTGTAGTAAAGTTTCCATGTTCTTCAGTAGCCAGAATTTAACGATCCAGATTTTTTTATGCATCTATTTATCTGTCTTGTTAGGAGAAATTCTACAGCTGCCTTCTTGATATGATATTTATTTTTAAAAATTAACATATTCTCATTGAGAATCACTGGCTTGTTTTTTTTTATCAATTTTTATACTGAATTCCGAAATTATTATTCACAAAATAGATTTGGAAACTGCAGGGAAAAAGACATGGGCAGGAGAAGTGAAGTTTTAGTTCCTGGAGGAAAAGGACCACTAGTGCTGCTCTTTGCTATAGCAATTTTCCTCGGATTCAGATTGCCAAGTTAGATGAACATTTAACTGGTGATTGACACGTTGGTTGAATTTGAAAAATCATTCTAGATTTTTTTGGAAAAATCAGAGTTGATCAAATGTGGCCTTATTACTACTGAGGCATAATAATTCTATCAGACAAAAGTTGAACACTTGTACCATATGTCATATTGAATGTTTTATTGTGCTGGGTTGTGCTGTTTTTTTTCTAGTATTTGTACCAATGAAGTTGTAATGGTTATGCTGATAGTAACATATGTTGTATGGTGATTGAGAAGTAAGGGTGAAAAATGTTTTTTATGAAATGAAATTTTAGTCTTATACTTATATGTACATTAATCTTTTTCACACTGAATAAAATATTTTTATAGCTTTTGTTAATGTAGACTTAATGTGATTCGTTGACTGAAAATAAATGGAAAGTAAGAGCAGTGTATTTTCAGAATATTGAATAGGGCCCTCAATTAGTTCATCTACAAATTTTATTGTAATTAAGTCATTTTCATTTTGGTTAATTTTATCAATTTGAGAACTAAAAATATTTGTGGTAAAGTGAATTAATTTAAAAATGTATCATTGCAAAATATCATACATATTTTTCATTGTTTATCACAAAACAAGTCTTCATTTTTACAGGCACTCATATCCTTAGCACAAAAGTCAATCATCAATTAATTACACATTAATTAATATAGGTTTAACTTTTCTTGCTTAACACATGCATAAAAATAGGTATTTAACTTAAATGCATCACTCACACAATACGTATTCATAGTATCAATTTTAAGCAAACACAATTATGAACACATCACAAATGTTTCAATCTTTTATAGTTTTAAGAGAAATCAAGGACAACCAAGAAGTCTCATACACATAAGAGGTATTATCTTATAAATGTCTATTTCCCACTTCTATAACATAAATAAGGAACTGGCTTTGTGTTTGGCCTGGTTTTTTGTTTCTGTCCCTGGTTCTATTTTCTGGACTTTTTGTTTGTTTGCTGGCAGACTGTGTCTGGCTTTCCTTTTTAGCTATGGCTATCTTGTTTATGTAAACGCTCAATGCTATATCTTTTATGCTTTAACTCTGTAAGGGTTTCAGGGCCCCATTAAAACTTGTTTTCCTTAATCAAAAACATAAATAAGGAACAATCTTTTCTTTCCAATAAGGAGTAATTGTAGCTAGGGCACTCAACAATCAACCCATGGTACTAATAGTTATATACATAGACTAAAAATTATTTGACTTTAAGTTTGTGCAACCAAGTGTCGCAACTAAGCATAGCGAACTCAAGGCCCTAAAGTAGAACCCAGAGCTCTGATTTCATATGTAAAGTTAGACCTCCTAACACAAATGTCACATCAGTAAAAATACAAAAGACTAAGGAGTCGGTCAACAAGTCAAAGGTCAAATGCACAATTCGACTAGATACAAATAGATTCCCTATAATATAGGAATAAAAGAGGTACACATTTACAACCACAACTATTGAAAAGATAGGGAATACCTACGTGTCCAATAAAAGTAAAATGTCAACCATCAATACCACCAAGAGTGAATACATAGGAGCATAAGCACTATAAAGAAAATCATTCCTGGAACAAGCTACGATAACTTGTTCACACAAACCATCAAGGGCAACAATATTGTGGGAGTGTGTTTCCACCCTACCAAGAAGAATTCACGCTTCCCCGGAATCTTTCATGACACAGAAGATACCTAGCCCAACTTGAGGGAAAAAAATAACCAAGTAAACCTAACGGAGTAATGAAATTATGTGCCAAGATATCTCTATCTACTAATATAACCATCGTGGACACACCAATATTTATTTCCCAAATAAGAGAAAATAATAAACAACTTATACTTTCATTACCTTTACATTTCATAACATTGTGATTCTATCTCATACATAGAAAAACAATAAAGTTCAAGATGTCACCACCCTATTTTAACTTATCTATTCATAGAACAAATCATATGTTAATCACAATAGGGTAACATTTCTAGTTTCTTATAAGCATACTTCTACAAAACATATTTTATATGTGAAGAGAATATGTTACATCTCATATACAATATTCAAAGATTTTTCAAGAATCATAAAAGTACATTTAGTGTAACATAGAGAATTACAAATATTCTCAAAAAATCATAATACTTATGTCTTTGAATTACGCATATAAGAATAACAAGGAAACCAAAACTTTTTCTGAATAGAAACATTCATTTCTAAAATAAGATGGGTCAATCAATCATAGTTCATGGAATCCAAATGTATATCCATTAAACACTCATAAACATGCAAATGTTATATGTACATTACCATTTGAAATTTAGACAACAAACATAAGCTCACACATCTACATAGGCTTTTGCCTATCTAAGAAATACAATCTTACCCTGAGCACAAAATCCAAGACTATTTCAACTAGGGTTGGAATTCATTCAACAATTAAAACGTCCATGATATGAATCTGATTATTAGGAAACAAAATCAAACATACCAACTAAGCTAAGTTATGAGATTTCCCTATAACTACTATTCAAATAAAACATCAAGCTCGGCTGCTACTGTAGTAAATTCCCAGATTGTAAAACATTCATTATGCACGGTTCTAATCTCAATACAGAATGTTCATTCTCTAATCCACCGTAGCCATAAATTTTCATAAAAAGAGGATTAGAAATCATTGATAACAAGAATAAAAAATATTATGTCAAGAACTAAATATACAATTAATCAATTTTACCCAACTTAACTTCATAACTTGATTTGGTCTTAAACAAAGATCATTTTGCCAGAAGTGATGATTATTTGTTATAAATACAATTTCAATTTCAAATCGATGACAAATACAGATGAGGCTAGAGAAAATGCACCAAAACACTCTATTTTTTTTTTTTGATCGATGAAGGGCCGAAGTCAAGATTTTATATATATATAAGTACAAACATAAATTAACAAAGTATCTATCATCAGTTCAAGCCCACTGTTGCAGGGCCTAATGTTCATAATGAAATCATTTCAACTTTCAGCAACAGTAATCGCCTGATACCGATATTTACTTCTAAAACCCTCAATTTTGGTACTTCCTGTCGCAAAAACCATCTGCAAATTTAGAATTGAAAAACAACGGTCATATCTTGGCGCTTGTAGGGAATCGATGGCCCATATTCAAATTGAGACCAGCTTTAAGTCCCGACCGTAGACCCTCTTATTTTTCCCGGGCTTCGCGACTTAACCTTTATCTTTAGTCATGCAACTGCAATCACAACCCACTCAGAAGTCTCCGGCCACATCACCAGTCAGCAACCAACCAAAATCGAGCAACATGACAACACTGGCACCGTGGACCTGCCTTAACTCTGCAACGGTGACATTCAACAATTGTCGCATGATCGTATAGCCAAGAAATGGGCTATGCGAACATGCGACACACCTCCATGTCACCCTTCTAGCTTTCTGCATAACCGCCACTGCTAACACATAGGGTTTGTTGCATGATCGCATAGCATGAAACTGGCTCATGCGAACATGCAACAAACTGTCAGTACTTGCCACCGTCAACTTCCATCCAGGAACCACCATGTCAGTGAGATCGAACAACTGGTGCCACATCAAACACGTTACAACCTCAGCTCTGCTGACAACTTTCTACAATACCGCTCCTTGACCAATGAAAATCACGCACACCAACATCTCCATAGCACGTTGGACCCACTAAAAACAAGCCCCTTTAATCAGACGATCGGTGTATGATCTCAAGGGGGAAGAATATTCCTTGAGATCATACGCCAGCCGTAAATCTTGACACACGCTGGCCAACCCACAAACCCCTTTGATAACGGCCCCATCAATAACTTTCATGTCACCGCCACCTTGACCAATCAGAAAATGCCACATCACCACCTACCACTGGGCTGAGGAATAGGTGTCAACCAGTCACATGATCGCATGTCATAAAACTATGACATGTGATCATGCGACAGCCAACCACGGGATGCCACATAACCACCAGCGGGACCACTACCCTCCCCTCCAACGGGCCCAGCACAAGAAGTAACCGGTCGCATGGTCGCATGTCAGAAATTTTTGACATGCGATCATGCGACAACTAATCATTTTAAAGTCCTTGAAGACCCGAGCCCACCAACTGGTCAGACTTGCGTAGTTAGGGAATGCCAACAAATAGAGCAAACATGGATAGCCATGAGAGCCAGTACAAATCATCGCCTGCAAAAAGCTTCTTGAGCTCAACAACCTACTACACCAGGTACAAAACATCACTGCGAATGGTCACTGAGCCCCTTGGATCAGTCGGCAATAACTGCGCCACCAAACCAGTTGAAAACCGCTGCTAAAGCCATCAATTATGGTACTTCCTGACGCGAAACTCCTCTGCAAATTTGAACTTGAAATGCAACGGTCATCCTCAGGGCGCCAACAGTCTATCAATGGTCATCATCTGAACTGAGATCATCATGTTTCATGGGCTTGGCAACTTTAACTCTGCAACACCGACGTTCCCTTAATGGTTGTCGCATGATCACATAGTTTGAAAATGGCTTATGCGAACATGCGACACCCCATAAACCTTCACCACCGTTACCTGCCCTTGGCTATGGGACCCATGATGCATATCCATCTTAGCACTTGCTGGTCAATTAGAAAGGGACACGTCGGCAAGACCCGACACCTGGACCCACCTTTAATTCCACAACAGCATCTTTCAACAGTTGTCGCATGATCGCATAGCCAGGAAAAGGGCTATACAAGCATGCGACACACCGTAGCCCTTTACCACCATTAACCGCCGTTGCATAAAGTTACCACAAAGGGTTTGTCGCATGATCACATAACTCAAAATTGGCTCATGCGACAAGCCTCCATCCCTCACCACAAACCTTAGTGCCCACTTTAGCTGCGAACTGGTGAGAACTTTGATTGGGCCTGCATCCGAAAGATCGACGGTCGTCGCATCTTCGCGTATACCTCCAAGACTCAACCAAAACATGCACCCACCGTCAAATCATCCATGCTGTGAGCCCACTGAAAAGTCTGGGCCCCCCGATGTGTCAACATTCCCTTACCAGCTCAGCCAATCCCAACCTGACACCTTGACGGTGAATCATCACGTGGTCCCACTACAGACAAACTAGCAACATCTAATCGGATGGTGAGCGCATGATTGCATGGGGAGAGAATATTCCATGTGATCACACGCCGACCGTTGATCAAAATCTCTAACCCCAACCCCGCAGACAACATTCCACCTCATATTTTCCTTATCGGACGGTGGGCACGACATTCCCTTACCAGCTCAGCCAATCCCAACCTGACACCTCGATGGTGAATCATCACGTGGTCCCACTGCAGACAAACCAATGACATCTAATCGGATGGTGGGCGCATGATCACATGGGGAGAGATTATTCCATACGATCACACACCAACCGTTGATTAAAATCTCTAACACAAGCCCCGCTGACAACACTCCACCTCTTTATTTCCTTCGGTCAATAGGGGGGCTCCATTTATGCATACATGTCACCATGGACCCACAGTTTGAAACCCTACACCGCAAAGAAGAATCAACGGCCGGCGTAATTTCGCATAGCTCTGACAAATCCCTTGCACTTTAGCTACCACCGTTGATGCTCTGACATGTGAAGACCGTCTGACTTATCCGAAAACCAGGTCCCACCCTTGAGTTTTAGCAATAAAGGCAAACTCCCATTCGCTGGATAGACTTTCTTCATTCCCTGACCTAGCAATGACTAACATGATAAAGAATTGGGCCCCACACAATCGCAGCAGCGCACATAGGAAATGCTAGTGTCAAAGATTTAACTGCGCAGAGGCAAACGACCGAAAACAATCAAGGTTTTCGACGCTAGAAGATAACTCATGTCCGGGCGCCGTCACTCTTTGATGTACAATAGGTATCTGCTCCTCTTGTCCTAATCCAACTCCTCATTTAATGTTCTAAACTCCTACATGCACTATGCGCTATGAGAGAAGACATCCGTCTTATCACCACAAGGAGGCGTTCTGTCAACTTCCGAGGCAAAAATATATCAGGACCTGATTTGACCATTTTGATTTGGTGGTTAGATTCAATGAGCTCCGTTGAAACTCCGCTGACATCGGATAGAATTTTCAAGTTTGTTACTCTAGCTGCCAGGTCAGCCAGCTCATCCGCTTCAGTGTTTCCTTCTCTGAAAGTATGGTTTATGGTTTTCGATTCAAAATTATCCATTAACTGTAAAATTACCTCTAAAACTACCATAAGACACCAATTTGGGGTTGATCTGACTTTGATTGCATTGATGGTAATTAGCGAGTCTCCCTCAATTTCAAGCTTTGAGATCCCTACTTCCCAAGCTAGTATCAGTCCAGACAATAGTGCTTTAAATTCTGCCATATTGTTGGTATCTTTGGGTAATGGTATGGCTTGTTTGGCAATCACATTCCCAGTTGTGGAGTGTATGATGCATCCCGCTCCTGAGGGGCCTGGGTTACCTTTAGAAGCTCCATCAAAATTTAATTTTTACCATCCAATTGGAGGGGGTTTCTAGACACATGCCTTCCTTAGTTCTTGATTTCTTCTATATCCTCTACTCTATTAAACACTCTATCTCAACATCAATTTCTTTAAATGACTTCAACACACATTGTTGATTGATACTCAACTGAAAAAAATTGCATAAATTTCTGTCACAAAGAGCTGCAATTTCGCTTCCCATACGATGTGAATCTCTTCAATGGATTGAGCATTGCCCTATTTGTTTGATCATCAACCTGCTTACCAAAATTTCTAATGAAGAAATGGGAGTTCTTGGATGGCTTAAGTTGCCTCCTGTTCACTTGGGCGCTGTTATAAAAATGAGATTTTGGAGCAGCAACAGAATTAGAATTAATGATATAAAGATGGGAATTAACAATATTACATTGAAGAGAAGTATCACATTTTAGATTTTGAAAAGAAGCAATACCCAATTTCCCATTAGCCGGAGAGAAAATATGTGCGTGTAGGTTGAGCTTCGACTTGGAAGCAAAGGCCGAAAAAGGGGCATAAATTAGATGATCTGGATGCTTGTGGGTTTTGTCTGGATAGAAAGGAATTGCATTGGGATTCAACTTAGAATTGGAATGAGGAGAGAGAAGGACATAAATTGTCCTAGATCCAATTTTGACCTCCATTAATGGAGAACAGGAGCTCAAGCCTTCTTCAGACATATCTTAGCACCAAAAGATGAAAGGTTAAAAGATGAAATTAGGTTAATGTGTTCAAGTGGTTTCTCATTAATAATCTTTTATAGATGATGGTCCTATCTTGATTGTTTGTCCACTTTTCTAATTTTAGAGGAAGAAACTTCAGTTATTGTAGATTGCATGCATATTGTTGATATACAAAACTAGACTTGTACATGTTAATTATTTTATTTTTTATTTTTTATTATATGCAACATTAGACTTGTACATGCTAGTTATTTGATTTTTGTTTTTTAATAAAATAACTAGTATCATTTATAAAATAACTAACATGTACAAGTCTAGTGTTGTATGTCAGCAATATGCATACAAAATATAATCACAAAAGTGGGAAAAACAATCAAGATAGTCATCACCTATAAAAAGTAATAGCAAGCAATCAGTGGAACATATTAAGCTTTCATATTTTCGTCAGTACTAGTATTGCATGCACAAGTGAGGAACAACTAGTAGCAAGCAACAATTATTTTAGGGTAAACATGGAGATTCTAGTTTTATTTTTTCTTATGTGATTTAGGTTAATGTTCACCTTTAGTTCATGCTGCTTTGTCTAACTTTTTAGTTTAGATTTTGGACACATCTATTCCATTTATTTCATTCTTCTCATGGCGAATGGTCTAGTGTTAATTGGAAGAAACATGGTTTGGTGATTGGAAGAAGCATGATTTGTAGAGGGGCAAGTTGGACATAGAGATATTTTTTATTTTGCAATATATGTTGCAACTCACATGAATATGTAAAGCATCCTTCTATGCTTATAAATATTTGAAAGGAAGATTATGCTTGTTCGGTTGAAAGTAAAATGCATTTAAAAGAGGTGTTTTGCTTTTAGGATAAAAATAATAGCATTTGGGAACAAAAGCAAGGTGGAAAGTTTAAAAAGTTATATTTATTAAATAGTTCAATATGTTTGATGCATTGGAGAATTCAATAGTTTTTTTAGAGTGGTCTCTTAAAAAAGTCTACTAATCTTTGTGATGTGGAAAAATTAATTGGTACCTAGTTCAAAATTTGTCGTAAGTTTTGAAAAGGATAGCTCAAATTATACATGTAAGAGCAATACGGGGGAAAATGTGTTATAAGAACATATTGTAAAATGGTGTAATTTTGATTGAACTTAACCTCTTAAACTATTTTTCAATTATAATCATATATTTTGTATTGTTGGGATTATTTTTTCATTCTTACAAGCGCTTCTAAATATTCATATATAGTATTAAATGTTCAAATTATAATAGGATTATATTATAGGTTGGAGGCGTCAAAGGTTGAAGGATTTTCATCATGACAATTTCTTCATGTTTTATATAAGCATATGCTATGTTTATTTTATTTATTTTTTGTTGACAAAATTAATGAATTCATATATTGTGAAGTTTGTTTTTGAGATCTGGGAAGGGATTTGTTGAACTCAATATTATTGCTTAAATAGTTTAGGAATTTTCAATCTAAAAGTTATATTCTTCTTAAGGCCATGAGAAAGTTTGATTGATTGATGTGTTATTATCCAATGATTCAAAGAATCTATGATTTAGGACTCCATAGAGATGGCAATACAAGAATTTGGAATTTGCCTTAGGAGGTACACATTTTGAAGTATCACAAGGCAACTTGATGGAGTTATGTTTGGTTTAGGATTTGTTTCCTCAAAGAAAAAACTTATAAAGAAAATGGAATTATTTGTTAATGACATGTTTGGTTTAATAGAATGTAAACCTTAAGAAGGGATGTTGGAATATTAAGGTTTGTAGTAATAAAGTTGTCTTAGTGACTTTAGTTTATTAGTAACTTATTATTTTTATTAAATAATGAGTTGCATTCCTATAAGAAAGTTACATTTTATTTTTATTAATAACATTCTTAATGTAATACATTGAAAATCAACACTCAATAATATAATTAGAATTCACATTTTCACTATGAAAATGTAGATGTTCTTGATTTCTCCAATAACAAAATTAGTGTGCAAGATTTTTCTCCTTAAAAACAATCCAAATAAAATTTTGTGTAGTGCATGAAAGAGTTCTAGAGATTAAAGATCTAGTCTTGTATTTGGATTAAAGGGAAGGAATTAGACAATATAAGTCCAGGTGTTGTAGATAATGTCTAGTAGATCTCCCAAGAAGAAACTAGATGAAGAGCCTATGATTTAGGCTTTCACTCCATCATAGGGTTCTTTGGTGAGATTTAGATTCAAACATCTATTATTTTTATTATTATGTTTGTCCCTTTATTTCTCGAAAGACCTTTCTAAATTCAAGACATTTTTTGGGGGGCCTAGGGTCTAATTTAATGTTCTTTTTTCTCTTACCTTTATTTCATTCTTTGTGAAATTCATTTTATGCACCTTGAACTGTTCTTTCATAAAAGTTTAGACTATGAAAATTTATTTTTTCTAGCATTAAAAATAAAATATTTATAAAAAAACTTGATTATAATCTAATAGAACATTATGCATGTCAACCTACAAATATACTTCTTTCATTTTCTTCCAAGTTATTGATTGATGTCTAGGGTTTTGTCTAGAGAACTAATCTTCACATGATTACATTTGATTATAGGAATAAGTTTGAGCAATTGAAAAAGATAGCATAGGAATAAATATTAAAACCATTTTCCAAATGAACATTTCCTATTATATGTGGGTATTGTGTGCTAAAATGTTGACACACTTCTATGAGTCTTTATATCCAAGATTGCTCAAGACTGAGGTCTCAAATGGTGACTCATAGCTCTTTATTCACGGAGTGCAAGAGTTTATAATGGAGACCCTCAGTTTAGACCTAGTTTGTGCCCATGCAAGTACACCATAAAATGAGAGATTCAAAGAGGAAAATCAAGAATGCTAGTCTCCATGATCATCAAGTATGCATGTAAATGAAAATGGAAGCTATTCTATATGATCACAATGCATGAAAGCAAACTAATCTATGAAAGGAAATGCTTATGCAAGATTATTCTATGAAAGGAAATATGAATCTAATCTAACATGCAAATGCAAGATTAATCTAAATGGATTGCCATAGGGCATGAGAGAAGAAGATAAGAAAAGAGAAGTTGTAATGTTCAAGCTCAAGTGCACAAAATCTTCTCCAAAATCGTTCTCCAAATCTGCAGCATAACAATACAAAATCTTGGATCCCTAAATGAGAAGGAGAGGGCTCCTTTTAATTTTAAAGAGAAATGGATGGTTAAGATTAAAAGGCAAAATGAAATAAGCAATGGTGGAGATTAAATCTTGGTTGATCCACGTGCTCAAGATTCTCAAGAGGCAAAATCAAAAAGCATGGTTAAGAGGCAAAAAGATGAGTGGAAGAGATTAAGAGGCAAAAGGATATTCCACTCATCTTGGAAAGTGTGCATTCAATGTGTAGACAAAAAGTCTTTTTATTTTTATTTTTATTTATTATTTTTAGCAAAGTGGTTTCCATTATTTAATTAAAAGATTTTTTATTTATTTAAAAAAATTTTATTCTTTTAATTAAAGGTGGCTTAGGATAAAGTGATTTTATTATTTAATTAAAAGGTTTTTTTATTTAATTAAAAGGGAGCATATTCTCTTAATTTAAATAAAACTTAGGATAAAATGATCAAACCTTAGGAAATATTAAAATAATTGAATTAATTACGATTTGATCAAGGAAATTGATTTGAATTGAAAATATTGCAAAACATTGATTCAGGAAATTGATAAATTGGTGAATGGGGGCCCAAAGTCTAGGCGACCATTTTAGGGTGCATACAGGTATAAATTACTTGAGTAACTGAATATAGGGTTTTGTATGCATCGAGATTACATTTGCAACATGATGGTGTAAGATGTGTGCATGTTACTATGATATGAACTAATGGAAAAGAAAAAATTGTCTTTGGTAGTTGTGTTGTCTAATGAAACATGACAAGGGTTGCATGCTTCTTTTTATCACAAAATAGTCTCAAGGACAAGTGTCAGATCAAAAATTGAACTCCACTACTAATGAAAGATGGAAGTGTTGAATGAGGAAAGGATGCTTTGAAGGGCTCTAAGTCTAGCTCCAACACGTAGTTATCCTTGACCCTAGAAGAAAAGACTACAACCATTTTACTTGCTAACTTAAATGAAAAGAAAAATAATTGCCTATCTACAACATATGATAAAGTATGTAAGAATAATACCTTGTAATTACTCTCTTTCTCTCTCTCTCTCTCTGAAATATTGTCTATGTACAATGAAATTTATCCATGATTGAATTTTTACTTGGCAATTGTTAATGTTTTGAGAACCAGAATAGCATAAATAAATATCAGGTAAATCAAAGCACATAAATTTCTGAGACATGGAGATTTACCCTGGGGAAACCCTCCTACTCGAGGCAAAAATCCAACCACACAAAAAGAGATTCCTTTATTGAATTCTCTAATCAATATAATGATCTCCTACTTATGATTGGAAATTCTAGCCAATCAATCAATAAGCCTTATTCATCTTAAACTCAAATTAATCACTGATTAAATACAAAAAAACTATGAGTATCTCACTGATACTACTAGTACTAAAAAGTCTTATAAAATTATATATTTTGATCACATACAAATTGAACACTAAAAAAACTATTCTCTGAACAGTGGTACACACTAATAGCCAATATAGTTTTTCACGATAATGCTCATTACACCAAATAAGACCACCATAAGATGCATTTTTTTTGTATCTCCATTGCTTGAACCAACTGACACCACATTGTAACTGAATTATCTCTCACAAAAGGCCAATATTTGATAGTTACAAACCACCAATGGTCTCCTCATAACACCGATGGTAAATGACAACATCAACTAATGACACCTCTATAACAATGAGTCGATGAAAGTAACACATGGTGAGACCACAATGCAAAGTCATCATATATCTAGTAGATGAGAAGGTAGACAAATAAGTATGGAATAGATACGAGAACTAATTCTAGTAGGATGGAATTTCAATAGACATAACCATAAGCCACTTCACAACATGCCAACACAAAGCACACATGATACCATGTCACTTCACTACAATGATGAATAAGTTAGGAGTAATATAAGAAGAAGACCGTTCACAAAGAACTGTTCGACCATGAGTTGAAGAAGATGCACATTGACACAACTGAACATTTATAAAGAGTAAAGCAACTAAAACACCTTTGGAGAGAACAAAGACCATTTGGCAGAGAGATAGTGAATAGAAACACAAGCACGAAAGCATGCTTGAATAGGGAGAGAAAGAACCATAACTCAATGTACAAATGGACACTAAAGTATCAATCACGGGTATGAATAATTTGTCTCGCACCTACCATAGCTTCAACACTCCCTCCTATAAAGAGAGAGATTATTCATATGTCATGGCATCTCACATCATGAAAAATATAAAAAATGCAACAAAAAATGTCAATAGCAAAATCCTCATATCAGAATTTTCTCAACATGATATTATCATCTCAGCATAACATTCACCATGGCTACTCCGAGAGGGTGAATAAATACAATTATAAAAGTGATAAGTCATGGATTCTCTCACAAGACATCCACCATGGCTACTCCCAAAGGGTGGATCCACCATGGATACTCCCAGAGGGTGGAAAAAGGGCTTTCACCTCAAACTTCTCTCGTAGAGAAGAATGCATTAACAAGGGCTTTCACCTCAAACTTCTCTCGTAAAGAAGAATGCATTAACAAGGGTTTGCACCTAAAAATTCTCTTACAGAGAAGAATTCATTAACAAGGGCTTTCACCTCAAACTTCTCTTGTAGAGAAGAATGCATTAGCAAGGGCTTGCACCTTACATTTATCTCACATAGAAGAATGCATTACAAGGACTTTTACCTCAAATTTCTTTGTCTTAGAGAAAAATTCATTACAAGGGATTTCACCTCAAATTTCTCCCTCTATGAGAAAAATGCATTATAGCACATAAAATATCATCTGAAAATTGAGACTCCCTCTCAATAGGGGAAGCATTTTCATAGCTTTTAATATCACAATACCAGGAAATAGGCTCCAATATTTGACCAAACAATGACCTTTACAAGCCACATTGCTACTCAAGCTTGTTGATCTACTACAAATGACTTGACACTCTCCTTGTACCACACAAGATACCTTTGACTCTTCAATCACTTGCATCAACCTCCTAACCTCCTTGTACAAGCTTCCTACAATTCTTTCTTTTGAGGAATGGTTTTTAACACACACCTCCAGAACTTCAGACACACTTGAGTCCAGTATTTTCATCCTTGACCTTACTCCAAATCACCTTATTTTGGAGCTACCAAATTCAAATTTAGAATAACTAAGAAAATCTATTCTCTACAACTGAAGAGTCTCCCTATCAATATTATATCTTCCTCTTCAAAGAATCTAATCACAATGACAAACAATATAGGT
Source organism: Chamaecyparis obtusa (assembly GCA_027943335.1). Taxonomy (NCBI): domain Eukaryota; kingdom Viridiplantae; phylum Streptophyta; class Pinopsida; order Cupressales; family Cupressaceae; genus Chamaecyparis; species Chamaecyparis obtusa. The sequence goes on from BSBK01008538.1 coordinate 206,908, forward strand.
TCTTCCTCCTTAATAAAGTAATGTGTCACCAATTCAGCCCCATGGGTGCAAGAATTATCCCCATGTTCATTTCTATAGCTTGTACATGACTTTTCATGCAATCTCTCATCATCATGTTGCTGCTCGATCTATCTTGGAAGCATTTTTAGAGAGATTAGTAGAATTTCATAGAATCAAACTATCTTGGAGAGAAATATATAGATCAATGCTAAAAACATACATGATATACTATTCCCAATGTTATAACATGAATTAATATTAATTACATAAAATTTATGATCAATATATTCAAGGATATAAAAAACATATCTCTAGATTGTCTAATCTTTCTCACAATCCACCAATAGATCTTTCACCATCACAAAATTATAGTGAAAGAAGAGAGTGAAAAAATTGAACACCAATAAATCCTCCAATGCTCTTCAGGTACACATTCTTATAAGAATCTCTCATTTCTTGCATCTCTTAAATTCCAATTTTCTTATTCTAATTCTAGATCTTTACAAGACCTACTTTGATACCATGTTAATTTTTTGAGAACTAGAATAGCATAAATAAATATTAGGTAATTCAAAGCACACAAACTCCTGAGACACATATATTTACCCTAGAAAGACCCTCTTACTTGAGGGAAAAACCCAACCACAATAAAAGAGATTCATTTATTGAGTTCTCAAATCAATACAATGATCTCCTTCTTATGATTGAAGACTCTATCCAAATGATCAATAAGCCTTATTCACCTTGAGCACAAATTGATCACTGATTAAATACAAGATTTTGAGTGTATCACTGATACTACTACTAGTGAAATATATTACAAAATTATATATTTTGATCGCATACATATCAAACACTCAAAAATAATGATACTCTAAACAATGATACACACTAACAACCAATACAGTCTTCCATGATAATACTCATTACAGAAAATAAGACCATTGTAAGATGTATTTTATTTGTATCTTTGTTACTTAAACCCACCGACACCACAATGTAACTGAAGTGTCTCTCATGAAAGGCCAAAAAGTCAACAATTAAAAACCACCAATGGACTCCTCATAACACCGATGGTAAATTCCAACATCAACTGACGAAACCTCCATAACAATGAGTGGATGAAAGCAACACATGGTGAGACTAGGATGCCAAGTCATCGTATATCTAGTAGATATGAAGGTAGACAAATAAGTATGGAATAAATAAGAGAACCGATGCTAGGTGGATGGAATCCCAATAGACATAACCATAATCCACTTCACATGAATACCAACACAAATTACGCATGATGCCATTTCACTGTACTAATGTGGTAAATAAAGTAAGAGTAATATAAGAAGAAGACTGGTAAAAAATAACTATTCAACCATGAGTTGAAGAAGACACATGTTGAGACAACTGGACATTTATGAAGAGTAAAGAAATTGAAACACCTTTGGAGAGAACACAGACCATTTGGCAAAGAGATAGTGAAAAGAAACACAAGCATGAAAGAATACTTGAACAAGAAGAGAAAGAACCAGAACTCAATATACAAATGAATACTAAAGTATCAATCATAGGTATGAATAATTTGTCTCATGACTACCAGAGCTTCAACAAAAACATCAACTCAAAAAATTTACTACCTCCATCCTTTGTGTTTTGTAATGGAAAAAATAAAGAATATTTCCTAGCAAGCTAGGATCCTACTTATCCTTATTTTTGGAGTCTCCTTGTTTCCTAAATTTTTGGGGTTCTTATTTATGAAACTTGGTGTAGCATGGGTAGAAAGAAATAAAAATGTTTTTCAATTTGGATTTTGAAAAGTACGAAAAAAGATTGTTTCATATATTATGTTATAGGGTTGCAAGCCTTATTTGAAATCACTAGTTTCCTTTTCTACATCTCCAACCATTTTTCTCTAGATCCCTTAAGGTTTCTTTGATATGCAAACTCTCTGATTACAAGTTGGTCTCACACGAAAGTGTACTTTATCCCCTAAGGTTTTTTTTTCTTATATTAGGTTCTAAGCACCATATAGTCTTCAACAAATGTCTTTAAATGTTGGCATTTTGATGAAGGCAATATGTGTTTTGGCCATATGAGCGTGTTGTGATGTTGTCATTTCTGGAAACATGTTCTATTTATGTTAAGAGATTAGATTTACTGATGGTTTTGGAGGATCAAACACTAAGTATTTAGTAAATTGGTAAGAAGATAGTACGAAAGACAACATCAACCAGATCTGAAGCAAGAGATTGAGTTAAGGTTTTTGATTGTACATAAATGATTTGCAGAGGTATATTCATCTATATATATGATCACATTAGTTGGTTTGGAGATTTGAGTGAGTTATAAAAGATTGAAGTGGAGTTGGCAGAAAGGACAGTGAACTGGTGGATACAGTTGGTTGGATCTATGTTGTAGTCAAGTGTAAGTGGTTAGCCAACACATTTTTGAGATTTAATGTTTTGAGTTTGATTTTGGCTTGCTCGCTCATATGTTAAAGTTGTATTTGAGGGCTGAGTTGTAAAACATTTTAGGGTTCTAGCATCGACCTAGAACAAGTATATAAATGGTTATGAAAATTTCTAAGGAAGAAATTGGATGTTATTGTGATGGTATGTGGTGATAGAAAAAGATTGTTGAAGATAGTATAGAGGTAGTAAAGTTCTATGAGCAATGCAATTGATTTGGAATTCATTAGATCTATCATGTATTAAGTGCAAATATTAGGTCATTCTTCACTTGTTGATTCTAACATAATAGCAAGCTAAATCCTTTACCAGTGTCAATCCTAACAAGGTGAGAAGGATATTTAACAACATATAAAGTGTAAATCCTCTAACAAGGTGAAATCTCATAACGATTTTTAAATCCCTTGACAAGGTAGTCTTTAACAAGATTGTTGTAGTTCTTAATTGAGCTACTGATACTCTTAACCGGGTATAACCTCAGAAGGGTTGTTGTAATTTCTCCTAACATAGAAGATTTCATGGTGCACTAGTGAAATTTGTGGGCATCATCCCCACATGTGGTTTTATCCCTCTAACGAGGGTTTCCATGGGAAAAATCTTGTGTCAAGTGTTCCATGTGTGTGAATATTTTACTTGTTATGCTTTATTAGCATAATATTATTGTCATGTTGGTTATTGTGGAAGATAATTGTTAAAAGCATCAGATTTTTTATTGCACAGATTAACCCCCCCTCCAAGTGCCTTAATTATAATAACAATTAGTATCAGAGTCTTGTTCCCTTGAAGAATCCTAATAGCTTGGGTAGATCCTTAATTGAAATATAGAGGGTTTGAGATACAGAAGACAACTTGAGGAAGATGAAAGGATTATCAAAGAACTAAAAGATCAATTGAAACATTATTTGGCCAAGCAAAAAGAGCTTGTTGAAAAAGTCAATAAGACTCAAGACTACATTGAGAAACTATTTGAAAAAAGTGGATTTGAGGAATCTAAAGTAGCCCTAGTTCAAGCTTTGTCTCAAGAGATTGAACAACTAGACAAGGACACAAAATAATATCAAGAGGGAGTTAGAAGCATTAGCTACTAGGATGGGTTAGGAGATGGAAGCAAGGAAGATTGCTAAAGATTCCCTAAAAGATAAGGACCAAGGCTTGAAGGATAAGGAGCACGAACATTTTAAGCCAGAGCAAGAGGTAGGTACCTTGCATGCATATCTTCATGAGACTAAAGGTGTAATGTCCCCGCTAGGGAACCCATAAGGAATCAGGTCTAATGACCTAAAATTGCAACTTCAACAAAAAAAAATTTCATTCTAACATTACATCATTTGTTACATTCATAGGTACATTCCTTAAGGTTCCCTTAGTGAATTCATTTACAATATCAAGCATTGTATTTTACTACTTAATCAAAAGAATTCTATTTCCTTTTCAACTTCTATTTTCATTCAGACATTGCTTTCATTCCACATCAAAACCAATTACATTAATGAACTAATTGAATTCATTTTCTTTACCTAATTTTCATAAATATTCACTTTCAGAAATGAATCAGAAGCACCTCATTTATCTAATACACTAAATATATTTATCCTTTCCTCTTTCATTTGTCTCCTCCTTAACCTTATGTATGCACCTTCATCACGTAAAATTTCTTTTAAAGGTTCATACTTCCCACTTTCATTTCAAGGATCTGAATAGAAGAAGAGTAAAGTACTTAACCATCTATTACTAACCAACATAAACCATTCACTGAATCATTTTTTCCACAAGTCTAACTTCCACAAATTATCATCTATAGCCTTGTATAAATCTAGTTAAGAATTGAGATTAAAACCTAGTTTAAATAACCTTACATCATACACATTGAACTTATGCATTTAAGATCGAGCACTAGAATAAATTACATCTCATAACATACATATTTCCTTTCCCTTATTAGTTCACCTGGAGATACCCTTCAACCCTTAGCATTGTTAATATGATTTAGAACAACAGAGAGGGAGGTGAATCCATTGTTCTCAGGTCCTAATGTATAAAACAATCTCAAAAAATTATCCTTAAATCAGATCCAAAACCAAAATACACCCGGTCATCACTGATTCAATAATAGAAACATCTAACAATGCAGTCCACTACCTTGTTGTAACTTAACTTGCAAAACATAGTAATATTCAGATCTAAACATCCACACAAGTATAAACACCAAGATTTTATAGTGGAAACCCAATATGGGAAAAACCACTTTGTAACATGCTACTATTATTTTCACTCTTTTGAAGTGAGCTCAGTAAAAAGCCAACCCTATCAAAGGTTACAATACACACTGTTAGGTGTGACCCAGTTAAAGGATTTCAATCATCCTGTTAAAAGTGAGCCTAGTCATAGGACTTACATACACTCCATTAGAATGCAACCTTGTTCAAAGGATTTAACATATGACTATTAGGTCAACCTCTATTAAAAGGATTTTGACTGTTACAATGGTTAGAAAGTAGTAGCAATATTATCTGAAAAATATACAACTCACTTTGCAAATATCAGATCCAATTCCGTACACTAATGCTGGTTTACTGACTTTGAAACTTTGTCATTTCCATCTCTGATCTACTCAGAAATTTTCTTCAAGAAATCACCATACTTCTCCTTCAGCCTTTTCTGCTTAATCAGTCAATAAAACTTTCTTCTTGCAACATTCTCTATTCTCCATGTGCATGCATATCAAAATGCTTAGGTTCCCTTATATTTTCCTCAATTAGGTTAACTCATCTTTTTCCGCTCAATCTCATATGTAGATCTTAGGGTTAGGTTAGATTAATTGAATCTACCTGCTTCATGTTCTTCGACTCCTTTTCTAGAATCATCTCAAATCTCTTAAAGATTTACAATAAAACATTTTACAATGCATTTAATGCTTCCAAACAATCAATAAATAAAGTCAACACATTTTACATAATCCAAGAATTCAACAATGTCGGCTCCAAAATTAAATTCTCTTCAAATATAAAATTGCTGATGCTCAGTCAATACTGTGATTGTCAACTTGGTCTTCATGTAGAACACTCGGCCAATACTAAAATTGTCTCCTCGGCTTATACTGACTCCCTCGGCAATTTACTGATGCTCGGTCGACACTAGAATTTTGATCGGCATATACTAACTCGGTCGACACTAACATCACTTGACTTAAACATGATTTTTTCTTTCTTTTCTCGGTTAAGCCTACCAATTTAGTCTTCAGTCTTACTAAGATAAACAATACATTATCTCATCATAGTGCAACATAGTCAAGTACACTTTGTAGTATCAAGATAACTCAACCTTTCCCTTAGGTGCTATTGTTACCAACCTTGCTTAGCCCCTTAGCAACACTCAAATAGATATAGTACTTTCCTAAGTAGCAACAATCTTACCAATTAAGGTTTGACATCAATGACAATACAACAATTGTTTCAATTCAGTTTCCAACATAGCACATCTTTTCACTATTCCACATATCAAAATGAGTTTTCTTTAAGAAGTTTGCATCTATTACTACATTTGCAAAAGCTTACATAGAATAATTAATTTCAATTTAATTTAAAAATCACAGAGAGATAGGGTAGGAATTACTTAAACATAATCCATGCTTGATTTACCAATATTTGATCCCCTTTTTAAATTCCTAAAACTACCATTCCCAAATACATAACTTTTTTCTTACAATTTCCATTTTCAACCTAATTAGAATTATAGTTACCTATACATGGTTTGAAGGCATACAGAGAGATAATTACATCAAGTTTCCCAAAGGATTACATTACATCTTTACACCTTGATTTCAAAAGATAGAGATACATGACACAAGAGAGGAAAACTTCATCATTGAACAACTCAAAATCCAAGTCATGCCACGAACCACGAACAATACCTCGAAAGAGATTTGCCACCCAACCATGTGAAACTGGTAAAGTTCCACCCCCCGTGCTAGGAGATAAAACCAATGTACTCTCAAGACCTAAGGAAATCTAAGTCTCAAATACAAATAAATCCAAGACTCAAAAGAACACGAAGAAAGCACATAAAATATCATCATACTAGAACACTAAGGTTAAGGTTCTAGGATAACACCTAAGTGAGTGTCATCATACAACTTGTGTATTGGGATCCTCCCTAGAAACCATGTAACCCTAGTACCCCCTTTCTGAGTAGGGATCCTCCCCGGTAGTTATCCCTGGTCCCGATACTCCAATCAGGTTTGTGTGACCTTTATTATATTTTCTTTCATTATCTTTTGAATCCCCCCTTCTTAGGTTAATTTTTAAGGTAATCACTTTTTAGAAACCCACCCATAGGATCATCTAGAAAACACTTTACGGTGTTGGTCCCTAGTCCTAATACTCCAATCAGGTCTGTGTGACCTTTATTATATTTTCTTTCATTATCTTTTGAATCCCCCCTTCTCAGGTTAATTTTTAAGGTAATCACTTTTTACAAACCCAACCATAGGATCATCTAGAAAACACTTTAGGGTTCCAACACCTATGGTGAGCCAATCACCTAGGATTCCTAGTCCCTTACCCCCTCACAAGACAAAGATACAAGATAACACTACCAAGTCCTGATTCATAGGTTTAGGAAACTCCCCTGCGCACTTAGGCCCTCAGAGCGAGTCCTAACCTTAGCCATATATATAACAGGAACTATTGGAAGGATTTCTATCACAAGAAACTTCAAGAAAAGCACATAAATTTCCATGTGCATAAGTACAACTTTCCATGACTTATTTATAGGTCTAGGGAACCCTCTCGTGCACACAGGCCACCGAGATGAGTCCTAGCCTCATAAACTAAGCTCAAGTATATGCCAAGTGAAAAAACATCACAAGTAACACCATATAACATCAAAAAAACAAGTAATGAACATACATAGGTGATACAAACTTCCACATGCATTAACACAACATTCCATCTATGGAAACCTCCTATGCTTGAAATTTGGCTAAGTCTAATTTTTTTTGGAAAACCCAAAAATCTAGAATCTGCATCTTAACTCCTATGAAGCTGGAACCTATCTCAAACATCCTGAAAGGTATTTATACAAATATAACTTAAAGTATAAGAAGTATCAGACTTATACTTAAATGTTATATTTGTATAAATCCTGCCACCAGGACAGGTCCTAGCCTCATAAAAATATCACAAGTACATTCCAATTACTGAAATATCATAAGTGAGACCATAGAACACCAAAAAACAAAGAAAGTTTATTAGGATTGAATAACAGTGAAATGTTGGAGCAAAAACAAAGAATCATGTCACATAAACATGAGAATTGTGTGTAGGCGCAACAACACCTTAAAGAATAGGTATGTCACACTTTTGGCTTTGAAAATAACCACTACCCAATTGCTTATTAGGAAAGGGAACATTAAAGGTTTCATCAAATATTATGGGACGAATAAGAATGTAATTAGGATTGAAGGAAGTTAGTGGGTATCCATAGCTATGGACATGTCCACAGTCACATTTAGGAGTAGATTTTTTTATGAGAGGTGATAATCCATCTACATGTTCAGAATATGGAGACTCGAGAGGCCTAAGTGGTTGTGGATGATCTTCATGATAATTTGTGTATATTGGCTGGATAGAAAATAGGTGCATGAGGATTTAGCTTAGACTTAGTTACGAGATCAAGGACATAGGGATAAAAATTATCTTAGATTTGATTCAAAGGTCTGTTAATGCTTGTTTCTCTACCTTGGTGTTTGATGATGAAGAGTTCAAGCATTCTGACATAGCTGAGTGTGTTCCCATTAGGACTATTTTGGTTGTTTGTTCTCTCTCATTTTAGCTGATTGAAACTTATTTTTCTAGAAATTTTATTTTTAACATTTTAGATTTGAAATAATTATTCTTTTTCAAATACAAGGTAGGATTATTTTAAAAGGTTATCTTGGTCTGCTTCTGTGAGCATTTTTTTTAATTCCTTGTACTTGAATGCATGCTAATGTTGGCTAGGTTAATTATACAAATTACAATGCTAAATTATAATTTAAACTTCTTCATGAGAAAATAATCATGATCTTAATTGCTAGGACTATAAAAGTCATTGTTGTTATTAGCAAACAATCATTCTAACTAATCAATTCATCTTTTTCCTCTTCTTCAGTATTACCATCACACAAGTAGAGAATAGTACTCAGCTATGTCAGAACCCTTAAGCTATCCGTACCAAGATAGAGAAATAAGCATTAATAGAGTTTCAAATCGGATATAGGATGATTTATGTCCCCTCTCTTTATCTTTCCTAAATTATCTAAGTGAATTTTAATGCATTTCTTTTCTATCTAATTAATAAGGTATTTGTACATAAGTATTAGTTCGATTGTGCAAATTTTATGGTGGTCAAATTAAATGGTTAAAGACTAAAGAATATATTTACAATGACACTTTGAAATGACCATTTTTTTATCCTTAAAACAATAACTACAAATAATTAAATCACATAACTCATGCATGGACTTAAATCTTAATGCACCTGTTTTGCATCCATCCATGAGTATTTTTATTTTAAAAGCTAGAAGTGTGACAATACTATTCATATTGTTACATCTGCAGGTCGTTTCCATGTTTATTTCACAAATTCTTGTTTTGTTGCTACTCCAACATCTCACTTTTATAATGATGTTCAAGTGAACCAGAGGCTGCTTGAGCCATCCAAGAATGAAATTTTGGTAGCAGGATGGTGACACGACAAAAGGGTAGTGCTCAATGCATTCACAAGATACCCATATTACGATAAGTATAATTGCAACACCTTGTTATAGAAATTGATGAAGTTTTTTTCAGTTGAGTATCAATCAACATTGTGAAGTCATTTGAAGAAATTGATGTTAAACCAAATTGCCTCATAATTGTCTTCTATTTGAAATTGAAATTTCATTTAAAAATAATCATCTAGTTTCAAAAGATCAAATTATCCTTGATGTTAATGATCTTTGCTTAAAATCAAATAAATTTATGATGTCAAGTCGAGGGCAACCCTGAAATTGCATGTTTCTATACAAGGAGTGGGGTAATTAGTTGCTTAAAGCAACAAAAGTTTTAGATGCTCAAGAACTTGGTCCCTCTCGAGTAAATCTCACCTACTATGCCTCCAATTGCATTTTATTTCAGGGGATGGATCTTTCATCTAAAGAGGATGAACATTTGTATTTTGAAACCTTAGAGGTCTCTTTTTGAATTTGTGGTTTTGTCATATTCTTTTACTTTTCAGTTTTGGGCATTTTTATGTTGTTTCACTTTGTGATAAAACCATGTGCAATCTCTTCCTCCTTTCCTCCCCTATTTCTTTTTAACCAAACTTAGGATCATAAATTAATCATCATTTTTGTTTCATGATTTGAAAGTGTTGATTCAAACATTTATACTATTGTAATAAATTAATATTTATTCCTAGCTTAAGTTTACTTAAGCTAATTAATTTTTAATACATTAAGTAGTTTTTAAGTTGCATCTATCTATCTATGCTCTTTGCATTTAAATGCAAGACACATATGTACATTACTTTGTATTTCAATACCATTTTCATTTACCTGGTGAAATATATCTCCGTGAAGGACATTCCGTAGATTATGCTCATGAAAGATTTATCACCTCAACTTACATAATTTGAACACAAAATGACATTAACCTACCTTCTAAATCACTAAAAATAATTAAATTTTGTCTTTAAAATTTTGTTCATTGTTCTTGCAAGTGCTTATTGCTATTAATTGTCTTTCCTTACATTATTATTCCAACCTCACTAGGTTACTTGATCTCCAACGTCATTAATATGTTGGTGTATTAACTAACACTCACAAGTTTTTCATATTGTTATCTTCCTCAACTCAAGATATTTCAATCTTGTCATGCAAAGACAAAAGTAGGGGAATATTTTCATCTTCATAGTTAAAATTAAAGATTTATACTTTTTTTTGGTGCATCTATTATAGATTTTTGGATTTCTTGCATGTGCATCTAGTTCTGTAACTTCCATTACAACTCATGCATAATAAACATATACATTTGATATAACATAATGAAGCTTTGAATGAAAGAAATTAAAAACATACATTGCAAACTATTGTGTTATCAAATCAATGCACCACTTAATATTTCTTCTTGTTTTGTTTCTTTGATAAATAAGTTGGAATGTGGAGGGTGAAGAAGGTCCAACTTAATTAGCTTGAGAGTTGGCATGTTGAAATTTAAATAATGCATTTTATTTAGGGCTTACACACATTGACTTTTGAACCTGTAGGTAGCTAAACTATTAATTTAGAGTTGGATATCATATCAATTTATATAGCGACATATATTTGGCTTTATTGGTTGAATTATTAGATTAAAAATATAGGTTATAAACATTGTTTAGGAAATAGAGAGGTTAAAAACATGACAAAATCAAAAAATTATAAAAAAAAAACCTAAGTTTTCAAAATACTGGTAAAGTTTTTATTTTTGATTTGGGTATTCTTTTAGCTTAAAATCTTTGTCACCACAAGGGAAAATAACCAATACCCAATTACTCATTAGGAAAGGGAAGACTTATCCTTAGTCACTATCACAGGCTCTTGGATGATTTTCTATTTGGGTGTGCACACCACACTACCTTGATGCTTGAATTCATACTAGGTTTTATGAATACTATAAATTAGTCCTTCCATTGATTACAAGTGGGTTTTAAAGTGAATCAATGGAAGGACTAATTTCCAGTATTCATAAAGTCTAGTATGCATTTAAGGTGCACTAGGGTACCGTGATGTGCACACCCAAATGGAAAACCATCCGTGATAGTGACTCAGAATAAATATTCCCCATATGTGTATCTACAGAAGTTAACGTAGTCTAAGTTACTTTCTAATCATTTGTCTAAATCATATAAGCGTTTTCATGCATATGGTCTTGTATAGAGAATTAGTGAGGTAAGCCATTATGTAATTATGTATGGAGATCACTTCCCTAGACAAAATCCTAGCCCAACTTTGTAGCTCTATGAAACTATTGAGGATAACTAATCAGCAAAGAATCATTCTAAGATGTCTGTGTGTTGATTTAATGCTATAATAATGCTGGTAGACACTTTTTTTTTTAATTCCTTTCCCAAAACTGTTATATAAATGTACCCAATAGATTCTTAAATGACTTTCAAATAAATGAATGAAGTAGTTGGTTAGTGGAACATTCCAACATTATATAAATTTAAAATTTGAATTCCAAAAGTTTGAAATTCAAATCTACAAAGAAATAACAGAAGGCAACTCAGCAGTAGCATTTTTTATCAATAACGATATATCTAAGAATAAAAAGTAAATCTTTAGAAATCACAGATAACAAGAATAAAAAATATTATGTCAAGAACTAAATATACAATTAATCAATACATTGAAGACAATATAATCAAAAAATTATAAATTTATTTGGTCTTATACAATATTCAATTTTACCCAACTTAACTTCATAACTTGATTTAGTCTTAAGCAAAGATCATTTTGCTGGAGGTGATGATTATTTGTAAATACAATTTCAATTCAAATCGATCACAAATACAAATGAGGCCAGAGAAAATGCACCAAAACACTCTATTATACTCTTTGTCTCAACATCAACTTCTTTAAATGACTTCAACACACATTGTTGACTGATACTCAACTGAAAAAAACTGCATGAATTTCTATCACAAAGAGCTGTAATTTCCCTTCCCCTACGATGTGAATCTCTCGAATGGATTGAGCATCGCCCCATTTTTTTGATCACCAACCTGATTACAAAAAATTTTGATGAAGAAATGGGAGTTCTTGAATGGCTTAAGTTGCCTATGGTTCACCTGGGTGTTGTTATAAAAACGAGAGTTTGGAGCAGCAACAGAATTAGAATTTATGATATAAAGATGGGAATTAACAGTATTACGTAGAAAAGAAGTATCAGATTTTAGATTTTGAAAAGAATCAATAGCCAATTGCCCATTAGTAGTATTGGTTGGAGAGAAAATATGTGCATGAGGATTGAGCTCCGACTTAGAAGCAGGGGCTGAAAACTGGGCATAAATTAGATGATCTGGATGCTTGTGGGTTTTAGCCGGATAGGAAGGAATTGCATTGGGATTCAGCTTAGAATTGGAATGATGAGAGAGAGGGACATAAATTTCCCTAGATCCAATTTTGACCTCCATTAATGAAGAACAGGAGCGCAAGCCTTTTTCAGACATATCTGAGCACCAAAACATGAAAGGTTAAAATATGAAAGGTGAATGTGTTCAAGTGGTTTCTCGTTAATCATTTTTTATAAATGATTTATGATGGTCCTATCTTGATTGTTTGTCCACTTTTCTAAACTTCAGTTATGTAGATTGCATGCATATTGTTGATATACAACACTAGACTTGTACATGTTAGTTATTTTATTTTTTATTTTTTATTATATGCAACATTAGACTTGTACATGCTAGTTATTTGTTATTTGTTTTTTTATTAAGATTATTTTTAATAAAAAAATAAAATAACTAGCATGTACAAGTGTAGTGTTGTATATAGCAATATGCATGCAATATATAATTACTGAAATTTCTGTCATTTAAAATTAGAAAAGTGGAAAAAACAATAAGATAGTCATTAGCAAGCAATCATTGGAACATATTAAGCTTTCATCTTTTCGTCAGTGCTAGTATTGTACAAGTGAGGAACAATTAGTAGAAGATAACAATTAGTTGTTTTATTTTTGCTTATGTGATTGAGGTTAATGTTCACCTTTATTTCATGCTGCTCCATCTGACTTTTTAGTTTAGATTTTGGACACATCTATTCCATTTATTTCATCCTTCTCATGGTGAATGGTAAACTGAATGGTCTAGTGCTAATTGGAAGAAACATGATTTGGTAATTGGAAGAAGCATGATTTGTAGAGGGGCAAGTTGGACATAGAGATATTTTTTATTTTGCAATATCTGTTGCAACTCACATGAATATGTAAAACATCCTTCTACGCCTATAAATATGTGAAAGGAAGATTATGCTTGTCCATTTGAAAGTAAAATGCAATTAAAAGAGGTGTTTTGCTTTTAGGAAAAAAATAATAGCATTTGGGAACAAAAGGAAGGTGCAAAGTTTAAAAAGTTACATTTGTTAAATAGTTCAATAAGTTTGATGCATTGGAGAATTCAATAGTTTATTTAGAGTGGTCTCTCTTTAAAAAGTCTACTAATTTTTGTGATGTGGAAAAATTAATTGGTAACTAGTTCAAAATTTGTCGTAAGTTTTGAAAAGGATAGTTCAAATTATACGTGTAAGAGCAATAAGGGGAAAATGTGTTGTAAGAACATATTGTAAAATGGTGTAATTTTTATTGAACTTAATTTCTTAATTGATTTTTTATTATCATCATATTTTGTATTATTGGAATTCTTTTTTCATACTTATAAGTGTTTCTAAATATTCATATATAATATTAAATGTTCAAATTATAATAGGATATATTGTAGGTTGTAGGCGTCAAAGGTTGAAGGATTTTCATCATGTCAATTTCTTCATGTTTTATATAAGCATATCTTATGTTTATTTTCCTTTTTTGTTGTTGAAAAAAATAATGAATACATATATTGTGAAGTTTTTTTTTGAGATATGGGAAGGGATTTGTTGAACTCAATATTATTGCTTAAATAGTTTAGAAATTTTCAATTTGAAAGTTATATTCTTCTTAAGGTCATGAGAAAGTTTGATCGATTGATGTGTAATTATCCAATGATTCGAAGAATCTCTGATTTAGGACTTCATAGAGATGGCAATACAAGAATTTGGAAATTTGCCTTACGAGTTACACATTTTGAAGGAGCACAAGGCAACTTGATAGAGTTACATTTGGTTTAGGATTTGTTTCCTCAAAGAAAAACTTATAAAGAAAATGTAATTATTTGTTAATGACATGTTTGGTTTAATAGAATGTAAACCTTAAGAAGGGAAGTTGGAATATTAAGGTTTGTAGTAATAAAGTTGTCATGGTGACTTTAGTTTATTAGTAATTTATTATTTTTATTAAATAATGAGTTGCATTCCTATAAGAAAGTTACATTTTATTTTTATTTATAACATTCTTAATGTAATACATTAAAAATCAATGCTCAATAATATAATTAGAATTCACATTTTCACTATGCAAATATAGATGTTCTTGATTTCTCCAATAACAAAATTAGCACGTTTAGATTTTTCTCCTTAAAAAAATTCCAAATAAAATTTTGTGTAGTGTGTGAAAGAGTTCTAGAGATTAAAGATCTAGTTTTGTATGAGGATTGAAAGGAAGAAATTGGGCAATCTAAGTGCAGGTGTTGTAGACAATGTCTAGGTCTCCCAAGAGGAAACTAGATGGAGAGCCTATGATTTAGGCTTTCACTCCATCATAGGGTTCTTTGGTGAGATTTGGATTCAAACATCTATTATTTTTATTATTATATTTGTCCCTTTGTTTCTTGAAAAACCTTTCTAAACTCAAGACATTTTTGGAGGGGTTCTAATTTTATGTTGGTTTTTTTTCTTACCTTTATTTCATTCTTTGTGAAATTCATTTTATGCACCTCGAGTTGTTCTTTCATAAAAGTAATTAGACTTTGAAAAATTATTTTTGCTAGCAATAAGTTTGAGCAATTGAAAAAGATAGCATAGGAATAAATATTAAAACCATTTTCCAAATGAACATGTCCTATTATATGTGGGTATAAATTACTTGAGTAATTGAATATATGGTTTTCTATAAAGGACTAAAGCACAAATTAGCTATAGATTTCAAACTAGGTAGGTTTTCATTATTTTTTGAAATAGAACATTTAAAACAATTTTCATTCTTTTTTTGTATGCATTGAGATTACATTTGCAACATGATGGTGTAAGATGTGTGCATGTTACTACAATATGAACTTATGGAAAAGAAAAAAATCTCCATGGTAGTTGTGTCATCTAATGAAACCCAACAAGGGTTGCATGCTTCTTTTTATCACAAAATAGTCTCAAGGACAAGTGTCAACTCAAAAATTGAACTCCACTACTAATGAAAGATGGAAGTGTTGGATGAGGAAAGGATGCATTGAAGGGCTCCAAGTATAGCTCCAACACGTAGTTATCCTTCACCCTAGAAGAAAAGACTACAACCATTTTACTTGCTAACTTAAATGACAAGAAAAATAATCGCATATCTACAACATATGATAAAGTATGTAAGAATAGTACCTTGTAATTACTCTCTCTCTTTCTCTGAAATATTGTTTGTGTACACCCAAATTTATCCATGATTGAATTTTTAATTGGAAATTGTTAATGTTTTGAAAAGAATAGCATAAATAAATATCAGGTAAATCAAAGTTCATAAATTCTTGAGACACGAAGATTTACCTTGGGAAAACCCTCCTACTCTTGGGGAAAAACCCAACAACACCAAAAGAGATTCATTTATTGAGTTCTCTAATCAATACAATGATATCTCCTTCTTATGATTGAAGACTCTAGCCAATCAATCAATAAGCCTTATTCATCTTGAACACAAATTGAACACTGATTAAATACAAAAAACTATGATTATCTCACTGATACTACTAATACTGAAAAGTCTTACAAAATTATATATTCCAATCACATACAAATCAAACACTAAAAAAAATGACTCTCTAAACAATGGCACACACTAACAGCGAATCCATTCTTCCACGATAATACTCATTCCACCGAAAAATACCACCATAAGATGCTTTTTGTTTGTATATCCATTCCTTGAACCAACTGACACCACAATGTAACTGAATTGTCTCTCACAAAAGGCCAAAATTTGACAGTTACAAACCACCAATGATCTCCTCGTAACACTGATGGTAAATACCAACATCAGCTGATAACACTGACGGTAAATTTGAATAGTATACTTAGTACTCATTGCATTTCAATGATGTTAACAAAGTCAAATTATGATATTGGTATTAGGACTCAACTATTTAGTTTTCAAGTCAAACAACCTCATATTGCATAAGTAGGGGAGAGGATCCAGTAGTTGAGCACCCTAACTTGTGCTTCTCAAAATCCTACATGGAAATTTTAAATTACTCTCAATTTCTTATTATAGCTTATTGGAAGTCTCCTACTTATAACTAATGTTTCAAGACCACATTATCAAATATGATGCCACATTAGCATGATTTTTACCAAGGTATCCAAAAAGAACCCAAAAATTTGAGACCAATACTTGTGCACTAAGTTGTGTTTTATTGGTGCACTGATGTGACATCACATGTTTTTTTACTTTCTACATCTAAGGAATACATTTCATTCAATTATGAGTAGATATTATCAACAATAACAACTTTAAAGTCAAAACTATTGGTGCAATATTGTTAAAAATACTTGGCATTAAATCAACAACTGCTATCACAACTATTGAAGCACACTACTAGGTCCTCTCCCCTAGTAGTTCATAAGAACTCATCTCTAGTGAAAATGAATGGTACACTTTTATGAGCAATTAGTGTTACATGTACCATTTATTATCAGAGATGGGTTCTTGTGAACCACTACTCACAAAACATGGGTCAATGAGTTTGACTCGTAAACTACACAATTGTTAATGAGTTTGACTAGTAAACTACAAAATTGAATTTTGACAACATAATTGAATCCTGATAGTATATTTTGTTGTCAAGATTCAATTACGTAGTTTACGAGTCAAACTCATTGATCCATGTTTCATGAGTAGTGGTTCACAAAAACTCATCTATCATGAGAATGAATGGAACACTTGGTGCTCATTGCATCTAGGTGATGCTCATAGAGGTAAAGCATATAATTTGACTTTGTGACCTAGAATGAGTGCTAAGTATAGTGTGGGTTCTTGTGAACCACTAGTCATAAAACATGACCAAACGAGTTTGACTCAAAAATAATATAGTTGAATCCTCATAGCAATATCATAATTTGACTTGGTGTGGAAAATATCTCCTACTTATCCAAAAAAAAAAGCCTAAACTCTACTCCATGTGCAAAAGCAAATTTCCATGATGACATTCATAGCCTCAAGTCATTTCTATGTTTGATGGTATACTCTCCTGCTTCTGGGCATCGAGAATAACTGTGTTAAAATTTTTTCCAACTAAAATGAAAAAAGAAGAAGAATGAACCAAATACCTGTTGGTAAAGTTTCCATGTTCTTCAGTAGCCAGAACTTAGCGATCCAAATTTTATTTACACATCTGTTTATATGTCTTGTTAGGGGAAATTCTACAACTACCTTCTTGATATGATATTTATTTTTAAAAATTAACATATTCTCATTGAGAATCACTGGCTTGTTTTTTTTATCAATTTTTATACTAAATTCTGAAATTATTATTGACAAAATAGATTTTGAAATTTTAGGGAAAAAAATATGGGCAGGAAAAGTGAAGTTTTAGTTCCTGGAGGAAAAGGACCACTAGCACTGCTCTTTGCTATAGCAATTTTCCTCGGATTTAGATTGCCAAGTTAGATTAACATTCAACTGATGACTAACACATTGATTGAATTTGAAAAATCATTCTGAATTTTTTGGAAAAATCACATTTGATCAAATGTGGCCTTATTACTGCTGAGGCATAATAATTATATCAGACAAAAGTTGAACACTTTTACCATATGTCATATTGAATGTTTTATCATGTTGTGTTGTCCCATTTCTTTGCTAATTGTTAATATGATTTAGAAGAATAGAGAGGGGGGGTGAATTAGTTGTTCTTAGGTCCTGATGTATAAAACAAACTTCAAAAACTTTTCTTTTAATCATATCTAACAACCAAAACCAACTCGGTCGTCACTGATTCTATAATAGAAACATATAACATTACAGTCCACTACCAGCTATATCTAACTTGTAAAACACATAAATGTTCAAACCAAAACATTCACACAAGCATTGACACTAGGATTTATAGTGGAAACCCAATCTGGGAAAAACCACTTTGTAACATGCTACTATTATTTTCACTCTTCTAAAGTGAGCTCAGTTGAAAGCCAACCTTGTCAAAGGTTACAATACACACTATTAGGTGTGACCCAATTAAAGGATTTCAATCACCCTGTCAAAAGTGAGCCTTGTTATAGGACTTACATACATTCCATTAGAATGCAACCTTGTTCAAAGGATTTAAACATATGACTGTTAGGTCAACCTCTGTTAAAAGGATTTTGCTTGTTACAATGGTTAGAAAGTAGCAGCAGTAATGATCTGTAAAACATACAACTCACTTTGCAAATATCAGATCCAATTCCGTACACAAATGCTGGTTTACTGACTTTGAAACTTATCCATTTCCATCTCTGATCTACTCAGAACTTTTCTTCAAGAAATCACCACACTTCTCCTTCAGCCTTTTTGCTTATATAGTCAATAACATCTATTGATCTTCCAGCATCCTCTTTTCACCCATGCATACACATACCTAATGCTTAGGTTCCCTTAATACTTCCTCAATTAGGTTAACTCATCTTTTGCCACTCAATATCCTTCATAGATCTTAGGGTTAGGTCAGATTCATTGAATCTATCCACTTTATGTTCATCAGCTCCTTTTCTAGAAACATCTCAAATCTCTTAAAGATTTACAATAAAACATTTTTTAGTGCATTTAATGCTTTCAAACAATCAATAAATAAAGTCAACATGTTTGACATAATCCAAGAATTCAACAATGTCGGCTCCAAATCTGAATTCTCTTCAAATATAAAAATGCTGATGCTCGGTCAATACTGTGATCAACTACTCGGTCTTCATGTAGAAAGCTCGGTCATTACTAAAAATGTTTCCTTGGCTTATACTGTCTTTCTTGTCAATTAACTGATGTTCGGTCGTCACTAGAATTTTGCTCGGCATATACTGACTCGGTCGACACTAACATTACTCAGCTTGAACATGATTTCTCCATTTTTGCTCAGTCAAGCCTACCAGTTTAGTCTTCAATCATACTAAGATAAATAATACATTATCTCATCATTGTACAACATAGTCAAGTACACTTTGTAGTATCAAGATAACTCAACCTTTCCTTTAAAGCTATTGTTACCAACCTTGCCTATCCCCTTAGCAACACTCAAATAGATATAGTACTTTCCTAAGTAGCAATAGTCTTATCAGTTAAGATTTGACATCAATGACAACACAACAATTGCTTCAATTGCAGTTTCCAACAATCTCCCTCTTTGGCATTGATGGCAACACCATATGATATCACCTGAATAACACATGGATTACCAACCAATCCAAAAACTTATCTGTCCATCAGAAAAAAATTTGTAATATCCTTAGCTTCATTTTGATTTAGAATATATAAGCCTCACTTCTGTGACCGTCAGAAATATCCAGATCTCCCTCTATCCTAATCTTTCATTTTAGTTCATCATCTCCTTACTTTTCTTTTTAGTGTCATGTGTTATTATATCATCTCAGTTCATCTCCCTCTTTGACAAAAATGCCAAAGTAGCAACTAAAACACACATCCATCAGATGTAGATATTATATGTGCAGCTCAGTGTTTCTCCCTCTGTCATCTTGCTTATGACTGATTCCTTGTCTTTGCTCTTTTTCACAACTTAAGGCCAGTCCTAAAGTGTGACAATCTTCTGCATCAATCTATCAAATATTCTACTGTAGCATATTTGATGTAGTGCTCCTAGCTTAACTAGGTAGCCTTAGTTAGGGGAAGGACCCCTAATTGACTTCTCAAATACTCATGTGCTTCTCTAGGTAAAGCTTTAGTGAATATGTCTGCTAATTGTTCCTTTGCATTCACATATTACCAATTCTCTCAAGTAGTGATACTTGATTTCTATGTGCTTGGTCTTAGTATGCATCATTGGATTCTTAGAAATGTTGATAGCACTTGTGTTGTCACAGAAAATAACAATAGGTTCTGTGATTTCTTCTTTCATGCCTACCAACAATTGTTTTATCCATACCAAATTTGAACAGTTTACTGCAGCAACAACATACTCGGCTTCAGCAGTAGATTGGGAAATGCAATTTTGTTTCTTGCTCGTCTAGGAGACTAATCTCTTTCCAAGAAAGAAAGCTCCACCACTAGTACTCTTTCTGTCATCTACATTTCCTGCCCAATCAACATCTGTATATACTCTTAGTTCAAATTTTCCATCCTTCTTGTAATATAGTCCATAGTCAGCAGTCCCTTTCAAGTATCTCATAATTCTTTTCACAGCCATCATGTGTGTTTCCTTAGGATTGGCAGAGAATCTTGCCACAATCCCAACAGCTAGTGCAATATCTGGTCTACTATGTACAACATACTGCAATTTTCCAATCATGGATCTATACAAAGTTTGGTTCACTTTTGCAGCATCATCATTCTTAGATAACTTTTGTCCAGTAGCCATAGGAGTACTCACTGGTCTAGAATCTTCCATCCCAAAATTTTTCAGTATTTCATTAACATACTTAGACTGTGTAATGAAAATTCCTTTCTTCATCTGATATACTTGTAAACCAACAAAGAATTTGATCTCACCAAACATGCTCATTTCAAATTCAGTTTGCATTTCATTGGAAAATATTTTACACAAAGCATCTTGTCCACCAAAAATAATATCATCCACAAAAAAATTTGCCAACAAAATACCTTTACCTTCTTCATCTTTCATGTACAGATTGCTTGTGTCATTTGCTCTTGAAAATCCAATCTGTATCAAGTAGTTATGCAATCTCTCATACCATGCTTTGGGAGCTTGTTTTAATCCATATAGTGCTTTGTTCAGTTTGCATACCATGTGTCTTTTGTTTGGATCAATAAAACCTTTTGGTTGTTCTATGTAAACTTCTTCTTCTAGTATACCATTTAAGAATGCAGATTTGACATCCATTTCATAAACCTTGAAATCTTTATAAGTAGCATATGCAAGTAGAGTTCTTACTCCTTCCAATCTAGCTACAAGGGAAAATGTCTCCCCATAATCTATTCCTTCTTCTTGTGTGTAGCCTTTGCATACCAGCCTAGCTTTGTTCCTAGTTATTTCACCTTTTTCATTCAACTTATTCTGGAACACCCACTTTGTTCCTATAACATTTTTGTTTTTAGGTCTCGGCACCAGAGTCCAAGTATCATTCTTCTCTATTTGGTCAATCTCTTCATTCATTACTTGTATCTAGTCTTCATTTTCTAATGCCTCTCTAGTTAACTTAGGTTCAAATTCATATAGTAAACATGTTGGATCCTTTGTCTTACTTCTGGTCAGAATTCCAGTATGTTTGTCTCCA
This sequence comes from Chamaecyparis obtusa, assembly GCA_027943335.1. Taxonomy (NCBI): domain Eukaryota; kingdom Viridiplantae; phylum Streptophyta; class Pinopsida; order Cupressales; family Cupressaceae; genus Chamaecyparis; species Chamaecyparis obtusa. Next base: position 228,658 of record BSBK01008538.1, read on the forward strand.
ATTATCTATTCAGGCTTGTGATGTCTTCTTACATATTTTGCCAAAATAGGTTCAGATCTTCTCTCCTCTATTTCATCAGGTTCCTCAAAAAGATTGTCAGATTCTGCTTCTGAATGCTCGACAACTTCTTCCTGATACTTGGCAACATTATCTTGTCACTCGACATGTTCTTATTCTCTTTCGGCACTATTTTCCTGATGATGGGCAACATCTTCTTGTCGCTCGACATTGCTTACCCGAGACTCGGCATCAGGTGCAAGTCTGTTACTTGCCTCTTCTTCTTCTTCAATATACACAAAAGATCTATAATCTTCTGGTTCTCTTTTGCTGTCAACTTCATTTCTTTCTGCATACTCATCAATTTTGACATTCACACTTTCCACAATTTTCTTAGTGTTAGAGTTCAAACACTTATAAGCTTTACTTTTTGTGGAATACCCTAGGAATATTCCTTCATCACTTTTAGCATCAAACTTTCCCTTCCTATTGTATTTTAATATGTTTAACACTTGCTTCCAAAGATTCTAAAGTATTTAACACTCAGTGCATGTCCATGCCATAATTCATAGGGTATTAGATTTGTACCTTTCTTGATCTGTACCCAGTTAAGAGTGTAGATAGCTGTACTTATAGCTTCTTTCTAGTATTTTTGTGCCACATTCTTTTCAATCAACAATGTCCTTGCACAATCCAAGATAGATTTGTTTCTTCTATCTGCTATACCATTCTATGGAGGTGTTCTAGGTGTAGACATCTGTCTTTTGATCCCTCTATCATTGCAAAACAGATTGAATTCACTTGATGTAAATTATCCACCTCGGTCAGATCTAAGAAATTTTAGGTTCCTACCTGTCTCCTTCTCAACCTTAGCCAGATACCACTTAAAAAATTGAAAAGCTTCAGATTTTTCTTTTAGAAACATTACATGCATCATCTTGGTATGATCATCAACAAACAAGATAAAATATCTAGCACCACAGTAACTTTGTACACCCATAAGTCCACAAAGGTCAGTATGAATTGCATTGGGATTCAACTTAGAATTGGAATGAGGAGAGAAAGGGACATAAATTGCCCTAGATCCAATTTTGACCTCCATTAATGGAGAACAAGCGCTCGAGCCTTCTTCAGACATATCTGAGCACCAAAAGATGAAAGGTTAAAAGATCAAAGGCTAATGCGTTCAAGTGGTTTCTCGTTAATAATCTTTTATAAATGATTTAAGATGGTCCTATCTTGATTGTTTGTCCACTTTTCTAAACTTTAGTTATTGTAGATTGCATGCACATTGTTGATGTACAACACTAGACCTAGACTTGTACATGTTAGTTATTTTATTTTTTATTTTTTATTATATGTAACACTAGATTTGTACATGCTAGTTATTTGATTTTTATTTTTTATTAAGATGATTTTTAATAGAAAAATAAAATAACTAGGATGTACAAGTGTAGTGTTGTATATCATCAATAAACATGCAATATATAATCATTGAAGTTTCTGTCATTTAAAATTAGAAAAGTGGAAAAAACAATAAGATAAGCAATCACTGGAACATATTAAACTTTCATCTTTTCGTCAGTGCTAGTATTGCACAAGTGAGGAACAATTAGTAGCAGGTAACAATTAGTTGTTTTATTTTTGCTTATGTAATTGAGGTTAATGTTCACCTTTATTTCATGCTACTCCATCTGACTTTTTAGTTTAGATTTTGGACACATCTATTCCATTTCTTTCATCCTTCTCATGGTGAATGGTCTAGTGCTAAATGGAAGAAACATGGTTTGGTAATTGAAGAAGCATGATTTGTAGAGGGGCAAGTTAGATATAGAGATAGTTTTTATTTTGCAATATCTGCTGCAACTCACATGAATATGTAAAACATCCTTCTATGCTTAGAAATATGTGAAAGGAAGATTATGCTTGTCCGTTTGAAAGTAAAATGCAATTAAAAGAGGTGTTTTGCTTTTAGGAAAAAAATAATAGCATTTGGGAACAAAAGGAAGGTGAAAAGTTTTAAAACTTACATTTGTTAAATAGTTCAATAAGTTTGATGCATTGGAGAATTCAATAGTTTATTTAGAGTGGTTTCTTAAAAAAAGTCTACTAATCTTTGTGATGTGGAAAAATTATTTGGTAATTAGTTCAAAATTTGTCATAAGTTTTGAAAAGGATGGTTCAAATTATACGTGTAAGAGTGCAATAAGGGGAAAATGTGTTGTAAGTACATATTGTAAAATGGTGTAATTTTGATTGAACTTAACTTCTTAAACTATTTTTTTATTATCATCATATTTTATATTGTTGAAATTCTTTTTTCATAGTACTCACGTTTGTTTGCTGGAATTAGACTGGAATTGGGATTGTCAAATCCTAGAATTGACTTTTTCGATGTTTGTGTTCAAAACATGAAACTGGAATAGGGATTTGTTAATTTTCATTTACCCCCAAAACTAGCATTTGAATCTTCCATCTAAATATGTGGAATTGGAAAATCAATTCCAATTCCACTTAAATGAGAATTGGGGGTAAAGCAAAATTTATAATATTTTGAAATCCATATACAAACAACATTTTCCATTTTCTCATTATGAATTCCGAGTGAATTCTAGGTGAACCAAACGGTTCCAACCATATTCCAAAAACTATTTTCTGGATTTAAAACTTCCAGAATTGTCAAATACTGGAATTTGACAATTCCAACGTTATGTAATTCCAGCAACCAAACGGATTTCAAGGAAGTGAGCCACCCACCACTTAATAATGTTCTGGAAATTTTATTTCTACATTTGTGGAGAACTATCATGTACTCTTGAAAAAGAGGTCACAAGTGCAAATCTTCCGGAGGTGAGGTATGTACACCTCGTTTGTAGCACAATTAGTGCCTCTTGCAAGAAATATAGAATAATCCGCTATTACTATAATCCATCTGTAAACCCATAAAAGAATTGCCTAATTTTGTTAACTATAAGAAAATCCATTTCCATTTCCTAAAACCATTTTCAAAAATTCTATACTAACACTAAACGAAAGTCCACCCAACTTACTGACTTAGCCAATAGAGTTCGATATTGATTAAGCATGCTAGACTAGGGCTTAAAAATTGTCCATAGCTCATTATTATTAAAGACTGAATTTGAACAAAATTAAATATAACTTATTATGTTCTGAAGAGATTATGTTAAGAATTGACTTTGGTTCAAGGGGGGTAGAATATTAAACTCTGGTTGAAATATGCTGTCAAGATTCAATTCTGTAGTTTACGAGTCAAACTCATTGATCTATGTTTCACGAGTAGTGGTTCACAAAAACCCATCTCTCATGAGAATGAATGGAACACTTAGCGCTCATTGCATCTAGGTGATGCTCACATAGGTAAAGCATATAATTTGACTTTGTGAGCATCACCTAGATGCAATGAGTGCCAAGCATACCGTTCATTCTCATGAGTGATGGGTTCTAGTAAGCCACTACTCATAAAATATAACCAAACCAGTTTGACTCGAGAACCATATAATTGAATCCTTTTAACAATATCATAATTTGACTTAGTGTGGAAAATATCTCCTTATTTAAAGAAAAGCTAAACTATGCTCCATGTGCAAAAGCTTGATGCGACCGTCATGATGATGACATTCATAGCCTCAGGTCATTTCTATGTTTGATGGTATACTCTCCGAGTCTCCTGCTTCTGGGCAGCTAGAACAAATGTGTTCAAAATTTGTCCAACTAAAATGAAAAAAAAAGAATGAACCAAATACCTGTTGGTAAAGTCTCCTTGTTCTTAAGTAGCCAGAATTTAACGATCCAGATTTTTTTTATGCATCTGTTTATGTCTTCATG